>JAQFZM010000680.1:0-26987 GCA_034695785.1 Galumna obvia
ACACACACACACACACACACACACACACAATAACAACAAATAATTCTTATTTGATTAGAATATTTATGCCATTCATTGCACTCTTGTTTACAAAACCAGTCGATTGTCGACTAATAAAATGTATTTATGTTTAATAATTAAACTTAATTTTGAAAACTCTTTAAGCAAAACATTAAATCTTTAGTGAACTCTTTTGAATGATCATGGTCTTTGATATTTTATTTTTACAAAATATAATTAAACCTTTGCTTTATGTCATATAAATTATATTTTATTAATAAATTAAACTTAAAATATAATATAAAAGATTTTATAATTCATTTAATTTAACTAATTTTATAAGTAATGAAATTTTAAAACCATTCAAAAGTTAGTTATTCTAATATTTTATTCATCAAGCTAACATAATAGTGTCTTAGAACTTTGGCATTCTTAAAAACGAGTGTTTTCTAATAATCATTATATACCTGCTTATTTATTATGAAGTATATAATAGCTTAAGTATAACTTTTAATATTATTTTTCGATTAATTTTTGTTGAAATTGTGTTCAAATCAAGATTTAAGTTCAAAATTGAAAGGCCATTAATATCTGGGAAACAAAAAATCAAGTTTTAAAGATTCGATTTTATTGAAAATTTAATTAACTTTTGTTTTGCTTTTTAATCATTTAATGTCGAGTTATAAGTCATATGACGTTTTAAAGCAATTTTCAGTTTATTTTACAAAATATTTTCATTAATAAGTCATATAATTAATTGATTTTTACAAAAATATTTCTAAATCTAAAAATGTTATTAAAAAAACACAAAGAAGTGACGCTTAGCAACAAATTTAACTAAAAATATAAGAAACAAAATTATAGTATTTTTAAAAATATTATTCCCATAAAAGTTCTTTGAAAAGACCTTAATTACATTTTAGTGCGATTTTGTGTTAAACACATATATATTCACTGACTGTCAGGATATGGAAGCAAAACATAAAAACAAAAGACGAAAAAGTATTTAATTTTTATGATAATTCCATAATTTATGTAAATTAACAAATGAATGGCTGTGTTGTGCACAGAATAGAGCCAAAAGAGCCAAAACAGGCACAACCAACTCGTCAGAGCCGGCAATCATCTTAGGCATATGGCAGGTGCATATGAAATAAGTAGAAATTACTCGAAAATTATAATATTAGTTTACATCACATTTGAGACATCTTTGAGAATATCATAGATTTTCAAAGAATATGTTATCGTATATACAGTTGTATTCATCAAATATATTCATATTTCTATTTCTTAGCCTTAATATTCTCGGATACAATAATAAGTGGCTGTCATTCGTGTCAAATATTGCAGTTGAGCTGAATTTTGATGTTTCATTCGTGATAGTTTTATGTACTTCACAAAGGGATGCCCTCTCAGTATAGCAAAGCTGGCATTTATGTTAATTTCATTTATAAAGGAAAAGGAAATTTCATTCATTTGCTGTCAATAATCAAATGATTTAAATGATAGACAACTCTTAATTCAATTCAAAATAGAGTCGTTTTTAATGAAGAGAAAACAGACGTAACTAAACATAACTAAACATAACTTTTGCTCTTTTATTGAATAAACGCATAAAATCCAAGAGTAGAGCCATTTTGTATTGCAATCGATTGGAGAAAACTATCTTTTATTCACATAAAAGACAAAATGAAAATATTCTCCGGGGAATGGATAGAGTAAAGAGTGGTTCGTTTCTAAGAGATATTTAATTCATTTTATTGAAAATAGTAACCAATTCTGTGTTTCCATGTATTTCTCAAATTCAATAAAAAGTTGAGTAAAGAAATGCGCGAAAAATAAGTTAAACTCTGGGTATGAGTTAAACATAGTTTACAGCATTGAATGGTTAGCCTTAGTTCTAATCTTCACTATATTTCGCCTAAATTTTGTCGTATAGTAGAGTAAAGGCAGGAAACAGACCAAAGGGATCAGTGAAGCGAACGTCGAATGCCGGCTCAACTCAGCTCTAATCCAGGGGCAATTTGTCACTGTCGAGGCCTCTCTTTCTCTCTCTATGTGTGCACAGTGTTTCCAAAGCTGTTCTTTCACTTCTATCTATACAAGAGTTGTGCTTCTGCTCAGCGCTCAAACATTTTGCTTTGAGGCCAAACCAAAAATCGAAGAAATGGTGGAAGTGTTGGAGGTCTTACTCTCACTTATATATGCCTTTTGGTCACAGATTCTTATGTTCTGACTTTGTCTTCAATATTTGCAACTATTTATACAAAGAGTAATGTCGTAATACTGTTTCTGTGTGGGCAGGGGTTGCCTCTAAGCCAAAGGATTTAGGAATAGGAATGCACCGCATGAAATGCACAAAACACACACAACTTATACTCTGCTTTTGACTACATGTTTGTCTCTTTCGATTAAACAATCCGTAATTCATTGCAAATATTGCACAGAATTAGACCGAAAAGTAGTGCAAGAGATTAATGTATTGCATGGAATCAATTGAAACGACTGCCAACAAAGACAACACTCTTTCATAAGTCCTAAAGTGTTGTTTAGAGAAAGTTATTAGTATTAAATGAAATGAAATTAGAGCTGAAAATAATTTGAGATTTGAGACGCTTTGAGACGGTTTGAGACGGTTTGAGACGATTTGAGACGCTTTGCATTTTGTTAATCATTAATAAGAGTTGAATTTAGAATTTAGTGTCGAACACATCCAACATAACTGTGCTCTACATCGATGTGTGTATCCATGAGACCAAACATTTATGAGATCATAGAGAATGCAGTGAAATAACAGAGAAAGCTTTGAAAATATAGAAAATAGAAGTCAGTGCACTATTCTGTGCGATATTCTGTTCAATATTATGAGAGTATAAAAGCAAAAGCTGTGAAAAATGTGTGTATATATGCTTTGGGTCGCTATGGCGATAGACATTCTCGTGGCAATATGATCATGATTGATGTTGCATTCATTTCAACTTCATCCATGCAATGCCAAAATGATGCACAAGTAATGGCAAAACCGGCGCACAGACTACTATCACTTCAAAGAATATAAAAGTTTCAAAACTGAAAATAGCAGACCATAACTACTATTATAATAAGTTGGGATAACATCACAGACCAGTGAATAGATTTACCCGAAATGGTAACAATGGATGTGCTGAGAGTAGACAAACTCTTTACAGTTTAAGGCCTTTCTTTCAATACAGGCAGCGCTCCCTTTCTGTAAATTATGAAAAACACATTTAACTTAAATTTCATTAATTTTAACAATTTTTGTCTTAAAGTTAAGTGAAAAATAATTTTCCAAATTTAATGCCAATAAAACTAAGATTAATGACTGAATAGTAGGAAAGTCCGAACACATTAGTTGTCTCTTCGGTCCTTAAATCTATAGTTAAGACTAGTATTCCCTCAGAACAGAGTCAACAGAAGTTTGCATTTCGTATATAATTTTAAACAAATTATTAAAATTGTAGTCATTATCTCTTATTTTAATAATAAACCTGAAATACATTCAAACTTTCATTTTTTAGTTTATTTGTTTTACTCTGATATATACCGCATATGAGATAACAAAAATGTGTTTTATTGTTATTTTGGTTGAAGTGCTATATTTCTACATTTCTTTCATACGATTATCATATTATATATAAATTTATTTACTCATTATTTACTCATTTTTAATGACAAAATTAGCAAATATTATGAAAAAGTCGCTGTTTTTACAATTTATTAATATTTATTCGTATTTATTACACCAAAATTTATTTGATCCGTAAAAAGTTGTCGGATATGAGACAAAATAATAACATTTTGACTAAACAATGATTCGGTTGAATCATCAAAGAGTTTAAAAGTCAGAATAAGTACTGAAATTAAATAAGTTTTTTAGTTTTAATTTGGGCTCAAATTGTGTGATATAATATATATATAATATATAAAACATAATTTATTAATCAATTATAAGTTATTCTGAATGAGTAAAGTAAACATCAAATAAAACTAATGAATTACAAAACAAATATTATTTTTATTTAAAGTGTTTCTATTCGTCATTCAATAGACACTAGATTTGGAACAGACATGAAATGATTGTACTCTTCAGCCGCAATGATAATCATTAGCAGTGGATATAATGATAGAGTATATAATGTTTTCTCACTCATAATAGTCCATACAATTACATCAGAAGAGACTTAGATTACGAGCGCCGGTGAATCCCTTGTGTACTATAACACCGACTCTTGTCTATGAAAGAGTGCATACAATAGTTGAGATCGAAAGTTCCTAATATAAGAGTAAAGCTATCATTCTGTAAGACCGATACCTAAACCCTAATACTCTGTAATAACGGTATTGAAGTGAGGCTTTCGGTGCGACACTTCGGATACAAAACAAAATTTATATACGATTTTACTGTAAAAGTGAATTCACTAATACTGTCCTCTCGTTTTACTTTCACTTATGGTCTCTCTCTTTGTACACAATTTTAACTGAAATCTAGCAATAAGTGAATGTATGGACAAATCAATGGAAAGGTATATGTGAGCAACTCTGGTATAAGTACACGATTTGTGCCAACAATACAACCGTTTGTGACACAATACCAAAGTTTGATTCAAAAAGTGGTACCAATTCTATGGAGAGTACGCTCTCTAATATTGATGTGAATATATTCTGATGCATGTATTCTGTCTGCACAGTTGACGAGCGCCAGACATAAGGCACATTTAAGCTGATTTTCTCTTTGTATGCCATACCTGACAGTGCATTTGTGCTGTAAATGTGCATTTTTGGGAGCAATTGTCCGTAAATAATCCAATCAAGTTTGCCATCACATAAAACGCGCACAAAAACAAATTCACCATTTATTGCATAAACGCATTAAATTTAACTCTACTTTAGTTTAGTTTAGTTTACGTTCACTTTTGAACGATTCAATGGAAATAAGTCTACAATAGATTTGCTCATCATTTGATGAATGCAATGCTCTATTGCTCACCGATCACTTTCTGCCCTTTTCCTGATGCATGTCCTCATCATAACTCTGAACGACTCACTCACTCATTGAAATTACACTTTTATTGTATAAAAGATGACATTTTCTAACAAACATTTATCGAATTATCAAAAATTGATGCCAAAAATTTAATCTTTTGTTTACATCCAATTATAGGATCTTTTTTAGGCGATGCAAGTATTGGTTCGGGTGACGGCACCGGTGAAGACGATGACGACGATAGAAGCAAAAAGAGACAAAAGAAAAGAGGAATATTCCCTAAAGTAGCCACAAATATAATGAGAGCCTGGCTATTCCAACACTTGACAGTGAGTTCTTTTCACATATAATTGTGTTGAAGACTTGAAGCAAATAAATTAAAGTTTAGCATCACTTCGACTATCATTTCATTTCTAGGTTTGCATTAGAAATAAGTGTAAATATAGTGGTTATCAAACTTTGATTAAATTCTGTTATTTGATAAGACTTGACATCTAAAATGGCAACACTGTTAGTATAGACAGCATAGAACGGGGGAAGTGATGGCAACAAAGAGTGCCTACTCTTATCATAACTCTTTGCAGTGCGAGTGACAGTTGTGTATGACTTTATGTATGAAAAAAATCTGATATTTTTCTCATATCCTTTACGTATAAAATGTTGTCATTTGATTAAAATATTTTTAATATTTGAGTCTTTGGTATTAAACCACAAAAATAACAAAAACAAAATTCAATATTTTCTTCAATTTTAATAATTTTGAAGTATTATTGAAACAATTGACTAATGCTTTGATTTAATGTTTTGATAGCATCCCTATCCTTCTGAAGACCAAAAGAAACAGTTGGCTCAGGACACAGGATTGACAATACTTCAAGTTAATAACTGGTGAGTGTTTGGACGGCATGTCTTCTTCAAATTGATTTTCAGTCAATGTTGTTGTCATCCTATCATCAGTTAAACTGAGTTCTCAATATATTTTCTTTTGGCGAACCCTTAGAACCCTTCGCTTCCAATTTCCTATTGAGTTCTCTATCATTAAAGCCGTACGCAATCAAACGCTAAGCAAATAATGAAATATACACTCAATGGCTGTATCTCTTGTTAAGTCTTGTGTAGGCAATAAAATATGGGTCCTTCCATTTCATGACACTGACTGCCACTTTGATGGCACTCTCTTCTGGCCACTGGTTTCATAGCCTTCAGTAATGACCAGAAAGTCCAAAGTTTGTTGTTTTAGTACAATTTTGTCTGTTTTCCAGACTCTCTCTTATTTCATTAGGTATGGGATCGCATGCAATGATGCGATTAAACGTTACTATTCTTACTGTGATTAAGGGTCTGTCCTTTCATTAGTGTCCAGTGTTTCTGCCATGTATTTCAACAAATCAAAGACTAACAGTTTTGAAGGCATACAAAATATATAATCAAAACATTGAAACAATACATTTACTGTAACTTATAATCCATTCCTCAAACAATTGATTTTAAATTATATATTTTTTTCATTCATTGTCTGCAAATTTTACTGTTATTTCAATATTATTAAAACATACTATAATTTAAAGACAAACTTAAACTTAATTTGTTTAAAAACAATTTCACCAAAAGTTTCAGTATTTTAAAGACTATTTTAGAGGAAATGTTTTTATTGGATCAGAAATTCAATTAATTTTATGATAAATCAAAATGAAATTGAATTTAAGTTGTTATCAATTTAAGCGAATATTTCTCTCCTATTCTTTAAAATAGATTAAAGAGCAGAGAATAAACGCCAATATATCTGATTCGCATTTAAGAGGTAATCCTGAGTTGCCTTCCAATCAATATTGTATTAAAGTTTATTTGATTGATTGACAATAGGGTCTAACCTTTTAGTGGGTTCTCTGCAAATGCATTCACAATTCATGAGATAATGGGTTTGTTTTTTGTTAGCTTTTCTCTCGACTCAAATGAATTTTAAGTGTAATACAGTTGGATATGACTGACAAACAGAATATAATAATATCTAAAATACATGCCATGAATTAAAATTAGATCTGAAGTTAGTCTTATCGGTTGTGTATTTGGAAAAATCCTTTTAAAAATGCGTTAACCAATTGAATAATCCGTTCCCTATTATAATGAGATTTTTATCTTCAGTTAAGTTGTGTTCTGTTTTGCATTTCATGAATTAAATATTCAATCACTTTCTGACTCTTTCCAATGGGTGGAGTTAAATAGTGTGCTAGTTCATTTTCTATACAAAACACCTAAAAATGACTTAAATTATTCAAAATTTTAGGATTTTTCCCATTTAAACACTTCTCTTATTTTTGTGAATAATTTTAGAGTCGATAAGATTTTTAATATTTATATTTAAAGTAGAATTTTTCAGAAAATTTATCTTGATCTTTTTTGTTGAGGAATTTTTAGAAATTTGATTAATCAATGGAAGTATAGTTCTGACTGTGAATCAATTGATAGGATTTCAATAGAATTCCAATTTTACTAATTTTAAAATGAAATTATAATTTGTTTTAACATTTATTTAAGTAAAAGAAATGTTGAGAATATATGCGATCAGAACTGGAAAACCAAATCAGTTGTTATGTCTTAGGGTTTGTATTTTATCGATTGAAGTATTTCTTCATATATACATATAAACATATAATGAGATAAAAGCAGTTCTCTGTTTGTGAATAAAGTATTGGAATACAGAATAAGAGACGAAACAACGAATAATTTATATCCCTTATACTCATATGAGTTGTATCTCCAGCTGAGCTAATTATCAGTATTAATGGCATTCTTTGCGTTTGGCACAGACTACCAGCAACTCCTTTATCGTTAACCATTGAAGACTAAAGTCAATCATTTCTATTCGCTTATAAAAGAAACACTTCTTTGCATTTATTCTAAAAACTTTTAAATAATTAAATAAAGTGTTTCTCAAAGAATTTGAGGTTTTAAAGCCCCAGTCATGAGCTGTCCATTCCTTCACCTCAACCGGTATTTAATCGTTTGATGTTAAAGACTGGCAGTAATTCAAAATGCAATTAAATTTAAATTACAATAGAGTCAAGAATTAGCCAAAACATAGACCGCATTATCACTTTTGCAAGACATGACTTTTCTTGTACTCAATGTTTGCCTCTTTGTATTGCATTTAGAGGACAACCTATTTTGCCTCTAATCCTATATATAATTTGTGTTCAAATTTTCAGTCTCTCATCAAAAATAACGAAATATAGAGAAATGTAGAGAAAGTCTGTAATTATGAGTCAGGCGTAACATAAAAGTACTGAAAAAATAAATGCACTGAAAAGAGAAAAATATTTCCTTATATTTTTTGATTGACAACTACTGGCAAACAGTCGATGCATCCCTTCATATGCTGTGCAGGTGTTTCACAAAACAAAGCCAACTATTTTTTCCTTTTTTTCTTCTTAACTATTTGTGAATTCAATATATTTGACAGTTTTGTCTTCAAAGCATTGATTGATCAAGGATAAACTTAAAATTAGAATTTGTTTTTACATTTGAGCTATTAGATAATTTTTGCTTGAGCATTTAATAATTTGATTTGTGAGATATTGTTTAAAATTTTGGTAAACTTTATTGAAACAAATGATTTACACAAATATTAAGTTTTGATAATAAATTGTGTCCATCAGTGTTATGTGTCCACAACCGGAGTTGTGCACAGAGTTGTGCACAGGAAGGAAGAATTCGATTGCTAACAGGAAAAGGCGCCACAAATAACGAGTTATGATATACTCTATAATAGAACTCAATTCTTGTGACCACTAATAATATGACTTCAATTGTGAAAAATTACCGCTTATTTCGATTCAGTCGTTCGAAACCATTATTATTGAGATATATTTTCTCTGAATTTAGTAGAGTTTCAATCATTAGATATACTTTTTGTCTCAAAATAGTATTGAAAATCTTCTCATTTAATATATTTTATTTCTTCATTTTTCATTTGATTCCTTCATATCTTATAATTATCAAGGCAATTTTCTATGAATAAAGTCCATATAAAGTCTATTAATTTCTAAATTTTATTTTTAATGCATTAATAATTGACTAAAATTCCACTCAAATTATTTTTATCGATTGAGTCACCACTAAATTGTGAAGAGATTAATATTTCTAGTTTTGTCGACTTTCCTTATTGTTTGGAGTGAACACTATTTTGAGTGACTATAAGCTCAATATAATACGAAACAAGCGATCAATAATAGAGACAATAATTCTGACAAAAATTCCTCATTATTATACCTCAAAAAACCAAAGTATAGCTCAACTCTATTATAATCAAAATATTCGCTGAAATAAAACATTGAAGTTATTCATGAATTACTATTCCAGTCATAAATTTGCAAAAATACTCAAAATTATTCCAATTATTTTATCCAAAGATTCGTTATTCATATGATTTACATAAAACATAAAATCATTTTAAAACAACGAATACAAAAAGAAATGATTTAAAAACTTTCATATCATAAAAGTAGTTATTTTCGTCATCAAAGGTTAACATCAAATTCAGATACAACATAACAGATCTATCATTAGTTAAATAAAATTATTGAAAATTTTAAGCGTTTGAATGAATCACAAAATTATTTCTCGTTTTTGGCTTTTATTTTAACGATTTTTTGTGTTTATATTATTCTTAAGAACTTTGTTATTGAGTTTTTTCGGCGTAGAATTAATGGAAACTAATATTGATTGAAAGCATATGAAGAACAAAATCCAGAGCAGAGTTTTGCACCCAAAGAGAAAACACGTGCCTTTGCTTCCAATTAGGACTTCCCATATGTAAGTTCTGTGTTTGTCAGAGTTGATAGCAGTGCACGTGTTATGTCAATTACAGACAGTTCTTACAGTTCAATGGAAGCCATGTGTCTGTGTGTGTGCTCTGTCTGCAACTTTTGGCCAATAATTATCAAAACTGCGGACAATTGAAATCAATTGGTTTTAATAAAACTCAAAATAAATTTGAAAATTAAATGAATTATATTTATATCGAATTCTTTTGTGTTTTTGTTGAGATAATGGATATGGCATTAAACCATTGAAAGTGTCGAATAAATCTAACATAGATTAAAGTTTTGGTCAGACATCGATTTTCGAGGGGAGAGAGAGAGAGAGAGAGAGAGAGAGAGAGAGAGAGAGAGAGAGAGAGAGAGAGAGAGAGAGAGAATTGGAGAGTCTGAACGTTTATTTCTATCAAACTTTTGACAATAATTCTTATTTGAGTCTCCCATAAGTCAGGCCTTAGTTGCTGTCCATAACTCAATGTCCGGATGTGTTAGTTTGCAATCTAACACCGCCATCATATAAAAAACAGACCAACATTTATCATTTGTGCCAATACAAGTGCTCTCCTCTAATTCCACATCCAATATATGGTAGAGTAATGAGTCTCCATAACTCTACTGGTCTTTCAATATGTTGTGTCAAAAGTATTCTCTTCTCTCAAAAGCCATTTTGCAGTTTATGTCTTCAAAACAAAATTATTTTTCGTAGTTTTGATGGGAGGAAAGCTATTTCTCCTCTGTCTCTGTGTTACGTCTTTAAGAGCTCTGTTATCCCCAGTGTCTGAGTTTAGTGGGACATTGCAAACTCTGCTGGATACTTTTTAAAGCTATTTTTATGACCAAAAGAAACCTATGGTTTGGAGTATAGCGTTTCACAGCAGGACATCAGGTTTTAAGTTCACGATTGTAAGGATTGTCTCGCAATTGAATATTGGAAAAAATATAATTAAAAAAAAGTTGTCTTTTCTGTTCCCAATTCTTTATTATCAATCCTTAAAAGTTTAGGATTTTTTCCTTATATTTTTCTTAACATAAATTAAAATTTTATTCATTTCCTTAACTCTCACTAAAGTTATTTCGTTTTATTTGAAAAAACTATGACTTATTTCATCTTTTAGTCCGATTAACTGTTCGTTAATATTAGTATTTTTTTGAGTTCTTTGCAATAAACGAGTAATTCTCAGATATTGTTTAGTTGTCTAATAAATCTTATAATTCATATGCAATGTATGTCAATATAAAGAATATATTTCTCCCATTCCTTCAATAATTTATTAATAAATATTAGTCTATATTCTCAGTGTTCACAACAATAGATCATTATTTTATTCAAACCATAGGACGCGATGTGTGTGTTCTTTATGACTGAATTCCAAAAATCTAAATTTAACTACTTTTCTAAAAAAGTAAAACCAAGAACATTTATTCTTATTGATTGCAATATATTCTTTCAAAAACAATAAATTCTGGCAATAATTTAAAGAATATTCTATTCTTTTATTTTTTGTTTTGTTTTTTATGGTTAAGAGAATGAAAGTACGAAAACATAATAAAATTATTAAGTAATGCATTATTTGGTCAGTGGTTTATGTGTTGTTTTAGTTTTTCAGATATTTTTTAGTAAATATAAGTGCTTTCATAGTTCGGTATATAATTGGATTGAGTTATGCCACGCAATACCGTATTTTTGAGTCAGTGCACGAGTCATGACAGTCATGGCACGGCATAGTATTTCCTCTTGTGGCCAGACATTAATCGATTTGGTTGCACACATAGCATGGGCACCACGCCTAATCTGCCACCTCGTCATCTAATGCCATACATGTGTTCGGATGCACTGCCACTCATTTCTGAAACTAAATTATAATATTTTATATAAAACTAAAATTAAAGTTTAAAAAAGTTTTTCGACTCATTTTTTGGTCAAATTATTTGTCAAAAATAGTTATTTTCTTTGTTTTAAATATAATTTTTATAATTACTCTGAGCTCTGATTTTTCATATCCCAGAAGAGACTCTTAATTCATTTATTCTAAATTGTTTTTATCATAATTTAGATAAATTTATTCAGTGATTAGTTTTTGCAGAATTAGTGAATTCCAGTTATATTTGAATTCATTGGGATTTTGTATTAAATTATCGCTAATGTATTAAATGGTGAGGCGTTTCATAAGTCATACGAACCATAACTTCAATTGAATGATATTTTTTGATTACTACTCATCTAATAATTGTGTTTTCTATGTGTCCTAACCTTTGTGTTTGTCTTTGGTTACTATCGGTTACTATCACTGTCCGACTAAAGCCTTAATGAATAAAACGATGAATTAATCTTCGATTTAAGTCAAAAATGAAGGCATGAAATCTGTCTGATATTCATTAGGAAAACAATTCACGTATTTTTTGTGATCCGATGATGAAGGGAACCCACCCACCAGTCAATTTGATTAGGTCCAACCATTTTTATAAATCTCAACCAGCATTATATTTCATCTAACAGTTTATCTTTCAATATATTAATGCATTTTCTCTGCGAATGCCATAAAAATTCATAAATTTCACCCCTCTTTTCATAACGAAATACTAGTCATCTCTTTCTATCCAATGACTGCTTCGCTCAGACTTTCAACTATTCTTTCATTTATGAGTCTCTGATATAACTTATGTATTGTTTGCCTACACTTATTCAAAAATGATGATCAAGGGGGTTACTTTATCAAGATGTGATTATTTTAAATTGGAAAGAGTCATAAAAACGAGCTTGTTCATAGTGCTAACATTAAGACTTATTAGAGAACTTATTAAAAGTAGAATTTAGATTCATATGGTATTAGTGTTATGGTATTAGTGCGCCCGTGAATACTCTTGTTTTGATGCTTTTATACTGAACACGACTTTAGGACTGCTTACGAGTTATGGGAATGAATGGTATAAATGCGGAGACCATTTCATCGAAACAGTGCTCGCATTGCCGTTTAGAGACTGACTCGATGACCATTTTTCATAATTTGTGTGCCCTCCCAACAGACTTTACTCCACTCCGTTGTTGTGTATGACTGCATAGATTGCTATTTTTCAGGAATAAGTCTCTCTCTCTCTCTCGCTCTCTCTCTCTCTCTCTCTCTCTCTCTCTCTCTCTCTCTCTCTTCTATTGATTTTTTTATTTCAAGTGAAAAATATTTGATTTTTTGTCTTCAATTGTATTTTTTTAGTTAAAAAGTCAAATCCAGTTTTTTTTGGATCTATTATTCTGTTCTATTCTTTGTTCCAAATTTGACAAAACGATAGCCAATTGATAGTACTTCACATTTCTGTAAATATATAGTGAGAAGACCTGTGGTATATAACCATTAGAATCAGTGTTTAACAGTTTCTAATGCCTACAATTATTAAAAGCTTTTGGTTGAAACCTCTAAAAAGAGAACTTATCATTTGGAGAGGTTTAGAGTTGAGCCAAACAAACACTTTTGAGTTCTACACTCGACTGACTTCGAGAAGTGTAGACAATTGAGGGAACTGTCATTTGTCTGATTATAAACTTAAATAATAAGCAGCTCCAACTTATTCTGGGTTTCTTTCTATAAACAATTTACTGAACGTCATTATAAACATCTGTTGAAAAGTATTGTAATTTTGGCACAACTATTCGGCACAGAATACGTCACATCGTTTAACATTCATTAAATTTTAAACTAATATTTGACAGAATTTTCCAAAATTTTCTTCAAAAGAATTTCTTTAATTATTTTATATTTAATATATTATAAATCAATTAATTGTTGGCAAAAATAGTGATTATCGTCTCATTAGTGATAAATATATTTCTGTCGACTCTTCGGTTGTAAAAATGTGGTCATAACTGAAGACAATATCAGTTCTCGAATAACAGCTATAATCTGAACACAAAATGAGGCGACGTTTGGGAAATAACAAATACAGTGGTGGCAGTAAATGACCTATGATTTAATGATGTTCACTAAATGTAATGAATAGATCCAAATCCTCATCATCTGTTTAGAACTATGTCTGTCCCGCAGAACTGTTTTACATTACACTGAATATATAGCACTAACCTCTCATCAATTCTAGCACTCTCTCTCTCTCCCTCTCTCTCTCTCTCTCTCTCTCTCTCTCTCTCTCTCTCTCTCTCTCTCTCTCTCGCACTCTCTCTCACTTTTTTATATTCTGGTCGACATGAAATAGAGAGCACCCGAAACACATAAATTGCAAAATCGATAAACTGTTCGAAGCGTTCATTCATTTGATTCAAAGTTATAGTCGAAAGAATGGCATTCATAGAACGCATTCAGAGTCCCGATAATTGTACTCTCATTCAGGTGTGTCCACTCAACTCAACTTAACTCAACTTCAGTTCAAATCAACTAATATTAGAATTCTTTTCTATTTATGGTTTTGTTTTTACGGTTGTATTTAATTCTTTGATATAAATTATAATCAGTTTTTGATTAATACATGACTTAACTCTCATAGAAATAATACGAAACTATATTTAATTCTTAAAGACTCAAATCATTTCTCATTCTTTGTAGTGATTAAACTCAAAAAATATTTAATTTTTCATTTCTGGTTCTTTGGTCTTATAGTCCGTTCATTTAATTCTGTTGTCAAATATAGTATGAATTTAATTATTTATTGAGGAAATGGTTTTTTCGTTGAGAAAATCCTAACTTTAAGTCTATTATGAGATGTAATGTCTTTGAATGTTAAAAACCTGAAGTAAACTAAAAAAGAGGGAAATTCTGTTTTTATCTGAAAAGGTCTCATATTTATGAGGTTTTACTCAAAGACAAACTTAAAGTCTAAATAGTTTTCTCCACCGCTTTCTGTTTGGATTTATCCCAATTCAATGCAATATATATTTGAAGCTTTGGTGTAATTATAGTTATCGGTTTTTGTTGGCACAGACAGCACAGCACAGAACAGCCATTGTATGTGCCATTCAGATAATCCCATTGCATAATTCATTGGATCAAACGGTTGTCCCTTTTCCGGTGAATTACGAACAATATAATAATGTGTGCATTATTTCACTCCACTATTTGTGCTGTGCTCTGAGCACTACTATCTCCTTTTGGGAATCATTTTATGTTTGCCTAAGATGTTAGTGCTCTCAGCGATGACTACACTTTCACTACTTTTCTGATTCTATTTTTCACTCAAAAAATTAAAAAAATCAGATCTAAAGCTTGAAATCAATGACAGAATAATATAATATTCGGTGCGAATGAGTTCAGTGATGAGCCAATGATGAGCCCACAAATAATATCCTGTGTTTGGAAATTCTCTGTTTAATATTATTAAGTTTATAAGTTGAAACGTTGATAGCTGTCACTTTTGAGCCAAGATTATTATTCATCGAACAGTATGTGAGAGAAAAAGAGACAAAATTTATATATTCTGATTCATTGCATATTCTATACTCTTTAAGGGAAGAGTTGGCTCAGAATTGTTGTTAATGTCATTCAACTATAATAAGACTTCTTCAGTAGTTGTGATCAAATCTCAGCGGAAATAAATTGAATGCATATAAATGTGTTAAAAGGGAAGACTTGCAGCCAATACTAATGTAATCAACTTTACATTAGCTTTAAAATTAGTAAACAAAGAATACTAGTGTTGGAGCTCTTAGAGAGAGAAAAATGTGGAGAGAGAGAGAGAGAGAGAGAGAGAGAGAGAGAGAGAGAGAGAGAGTGAAATGTAATTTGTCCAACGGTTGGGGTTATAGTCGAGAATAAGTTAATGACATTTTGTGTCCAAAAAATGCTTTGAATTCTATAATAATGTCATTAAACGAAGAGAACTGCTATTTGTAGTGTAATATTGACTCATAAGGTGGCCATAAATTATAATGTGTTGCCTAATGTTAAAAGCGTATATCACCCTCGTCTGAGTTGGCCGCAGGGACTCAGGGATTGTAATTTTGAAAAGCGATTCTTTCAAATACTTTACATTATATCGCATTATATCTAATAATATATATGTTTTATATTTTTGTGTTATATTTGATATATCACTTGTTTTGTTAGAAAAGTAGTATCGAATCCGACAAAATTGTATCACTTTTTAGCCGAAAGCCTATTCACAGCCATATATTTAATGAGTTTTTGCCCAAAATATATGAAAGCGTTTGTGTTTCCAAAAAAATTATTGCTTCAAATTTGGCATTTCTTTCATTTATTAATAAATTTTCTCTTATTTCTTATGTCAGGTTTATAAACGCCAGAAGACGTATTGTTCAACCAATGATAGACCAGTCTAACAGAGCAGGTATGCAATCCATGCAATCCATTACTATTTATTATTAATTTACTATAATTTTATAAAATTTGATAAAATTGAAGCAAAATTTCTATTTTTGTTTCCATCAAAAAAAAAGTATTTAAGAGAGAATTTCAGTAAAAATAAGACTGAAGTGAGAGAAGGTCTGTGCTTGAGATGATTGTATGCCAGTGCCGAACGAATTGAGTTCTTTTGGCAGTGCGTATCGTAAATTGACAGCACTTGTGATTGATTGCCACCAAAGTTCTGCTTCAGAAATGTTGAGTCTTTGGATGCAATACAGCTCTGATGCATAGCTTTCTCTGCATTGAATGCAATTCTGAGCCAAAACTTACATTAGTTGGTCATTGAAATGAGTCCTTTCTCTCATTCAGTCACTGCTCTCCAGTGATGTTCAAACAATTCAATTTCAGTATCAGCTGTTATGAGGAAATGGTTTTTCTCATTAAATGCTTTTTATATATTTATTCTCTTTTTTCATATACAGACTTAGGAGGTTCTATCGGCAGTGCCGGAGCCGCATACAGTCCCGATGGAAGCATGGGCTACATGATGGATGGCAGCCAACAGTTCAGGCCACCAGGTATTTGCATATAACACAAATCCAGATAAATAACATTACTTCTCCTTTCCTATGAGAGCATAGCTTTAATCCCCGAATTATGTATTCAACCAAATAATGAGAAATGAATTCCTTCTCCTTTTTTTTCACTGCGAGTAAACTTTTGATTGATTGCTTTTACCAAAAATAATGTTATAAACTCGAAGGTCATTCCAAGAAATCTTTGAGATTCAAGGATTTATTACCGAATCTTCAATTTCTTCATAAAATATGAATTTTCAAAACAAAATATTTTCACAAAAAAAATGTAATTT
Organism: Galumna obvia; assembly: GCA_034695785.1. Lineage (NCBI taxonomy): Eukaryota > Metazoa > Arthropoda > Arachnida > Sarcoptiformes > Galumnidae > Galumna > Galumna obvia. The sequence goes on from JAQFZM010000680.1 coordinate 16,996, forward strand.
AGAAGAAATGCTGAGTTCTTATAATTTTGAATATCAATCAAACTCTTTAGAAAAACATTTTAATTTCATTGAAAACTTATAATTTTGATTAATTTTAATTCAGTTCAAGCCTTGAATGACTTGATTTCCAGAAATTACAATTTTCCTAAATGTTCTGGTTTTCAAAATTTCTTATTCGGATTAGTTTTTAATTTTTTATAATCTATTCAAACCTTTAATTTATTCATTGAAATTGATTGCCAGCTATCGGTTGGGTATCCTTTGACTTATATGGCGTTTAAATTTGAATTCTTTAAAAATTGCATAAATTTTAAACCTTTGAATACAAGTTATTTCTTCATTTTATACAGACTTTCAGAATAATCGTTATTTAATTGTAGTTTTAAATCAAATCTAAATTCAATTGCGTTTTAAAAACGGTTTATAAGGATTTTATTTTAAGAAAATGTCATTAATATACAATTAATTCATTTTCTCAAAGATATATTCAATTGAATCAAAGGATTGTCTGACCAAACGATTTATGTATCGCTTATTCATCAGAAATTTTATCAGTTTATAAAAATAGTGATCACATTTCAACCCTTCAAAAAAAGAAAGGCTTCATTACTAAACTCTTTCTTTACTGATAAGGATTTTACTCAAACACAACTCAATTCTACCCAACAATATATTATGAAAACTCTTTAAACAAAACTATTCCTTAATATAAGATATTTTAAAATGAATTTGAGTTAATTGCGATTATTGTTTATATTAAAAGGAATGCAAGGATGTGGTGACGCCTCAATGGGAATGAGTGGTCATATGAGTGGAATGGGAGGCTATTCACCTATCAATCCACAGTCTTTGAGATCACCAGTGCACTCCAATATGTTATTACCAGGGCACCCTCATCCGGCCATGATGATGGCTCATGGTCCTATGGGTCACCCAGGTCTTTCACAAGGCTCTCCTTATGACAGCTCAGGTCAACATATAATGGATATTCACGCGAGTTAAGCCATTTATCGCTTTTGGAAGTGAAGACAAACAAATGTTTTGTTAACAAAAGAAGAATCACTAAAAGAATACCGATTTAAGTGTTTTCCTGTTTTGTTGTGAATATTCTTTAAATAAATGTTTATTTAATTAATTTAAAAGTTCACAGATTAACAAAAGACACAATATTTAACAAATTCTTTATTATTATAATATAAGTTATAAAATGGTGTAAAAACTGTTATTTTGAACATTTCGTTTGACTTACACTCCGTTAGAATCGATTCTCATTTTTGAACAGATTATGTATTTGTGTATATAATTAATAAAAGCGTTGCCTTTTTTTTGGTGGTATTTCTTCGCAGTTCTGTAAGAAAATTAATATTTGAATACTTGAAAATACAATACTTTTATTAAAAATATTGAATACAAAACTTATAAAAAAAAAAATTCAAAATTACAGTAAAAAACTAAATTTGTTTTTTGATTATTTAAATTCGTGTCATCTCTTGAATGTTAGAAAAGAAAACTCATCACTAAATATAATAATTTATAATTGAATTAATTCTAATTCAATTTAAAATTGACCATGAAAATAATTGTACACAGGGTAGCAACAATTCTGATAGTCTTTGCATTCATTTAATTGAAGCTTAAAATTTGAAATTCTTGTGAACATCATTATTACTACTCATATAATTTATAATATAATTGATGTTAATTAACGAAATGTTCAGTGTTTTGAAATTCTTGAGCTGTAATTATCATTCATTCGTTTCATTTTTTTATATTTACATTCAATTATTATCAGTTCCTTACGCCTAATGTTACTCAATGATGACCAAGGTGGATTAGCCGAAAAACTTGTGTTTTTCGATCTCAATTTTGTCGTGTATTCAAAAATGGAGACATTAATTGTTTAAAACAAAAATCTCTTATAAATTGTCTTAATTTTAATTCGATGTCTTAAGTGTTGGCTATTATTATATGAAATGTCGGTCATCATGTCTTTGAATAGGGGGTCACTTCTAGACCTCACAAATTGTATTCATTTTCCAAATAGGAATTAATTTCCAAAATGATAAAATGAAAATAACCAAGATACAAAGTCACTTTACTTTAATTGTAAAAAAACAGAAGTGATTGGAATCTAATATTTTTAAGTTATTAATAAAATTGAGAAAAAGGGGTCAAACCTTTAGAGATTTGAAATCAATGAATACATATTTGTGTAAATTGAAGTTAATCTGGATTACTTTTCCTTGAATTTATGTCGAGCTTTTCATATGTTTATTAGTCTTCAGTTCAGTTAAATCATTGCATAAATAATTGTAAATATTTTTAAAAGTCATATAATTATCGAAATTATTTGAAATTAAGATTTGATTTCTTTTTTCAAATGGGATTCACAACACATTCAGATAAGACATCGATTAATGAAAATTTAATCAAATCAATGAAATCATAAATATTTTAAGTTTTAGCTGAATTTGTACGTAATTTTACAGTAAATAAGTTTAATATAAATATTGATACTATTATTGATATTATATATCATTAATTGATAAAATTGTAATAAATAATACATTATTTGATTTATAAGTTCTTCGATGTATAAAAAGCTATTTATTTGAGGGTTTTTTGGGTTTAAATTATTTTATGTTTTAATATTCAATTAATAATTTTATTGAAATCATTAAAAAATAAATACATATAATGACAACAATTTGTATTTTTATTCAACGACTCGACCATAAAATTGCAAGAATTGAGTGAATGATCAGTAATTTTGAAATGTTATTCTCTAAATGACATCATTTTGTTGGTAATGTTTTGGCAAACTTTGAAAATTGATTCTCAATTGCGGTAAAAACTAAATAAAAATCCAATTATTGTCTAAATAAGTAATCAAATCGTCAAACAGTGAGTAAGAAATGCTATCAATAAAAGGCTTTACAGTAAAGCCGAGTGTGAAAGGACTGCCATAAAACTGTAATCAAAATAGTCATCATATATTTAACAAGTTAAGATCCTTTTCTCCTCTAAGTGTATTATGTAAATAATATTAACTAACGGTTATCTAGATATATATTGAGTTTTAGTCAATACTATGAGTTCTTCTTACCCTTTATTACCCTTCATCTTTTATATTTGATAGTTCTATTTTATGTTCGTTGTTTTCAAAGATTGCGCTTAAACATTTGAGCAAGTAAAAAATTCGACATTATGTCTGGGTATACTTTTTTTGTATTTAGAATTTATTTTGAATTAATGTTATTAATTAAAGTTTCAATTTTATATACGTTTATAATATCTATGGGTCACTACTTTTTATAAGAGAATTGACACTAACAGAGGAAATGGAAAAATATTTAGTACTGAAATTATTAAAGTGTATAACTTTTTAAATAAACTGGGTAATAATAATATATAAGAATTTAAACTTAAAAGATATAGTAATAAAAGGATACTTTACAGTTATCCTCCTTATATTTAGTATAGGAAAAATAACCTTTTGATACCTTTTGAATTTTGATTCTTTAATTACCAAGTTCATTTTAAAATTATGCCCTTTAACAATTATTCTTTTTATATAAAATTTTTACTTTTCCTATACGTAAACTTTTAGTGAAATGCATTCAATTTTAACTTTTACTCAATTATTGTATTGAAAATGAGTTTTAATTTAGGAATAATTTGTACTTATATTCAAAAAAACAAATTCATTTCAAATATAACTTTAATTCTTTACAAAACCCTTTCAACTCTTATTAATATTAGATTATATCAATACTGTATTATAACTAAAAAGTACTAAACGGTGAATACCAATTATAAACGATTTTATTTTATTTAAAAGAGTGTCTGAAAAATTTCTGCGTATACTATTTACGCAGTATCCAAGCTCAATTTTTAAAAAGAGAGTGCCAGCCTTAGTTTTATTAAAAACTAATTGATTTGACTTTTTTGTTTGTTAAGTTGTTTTAAATTTATAACTAATTTATATTCTGTTTTAAAGAGAGTTTAAATAAAAGTGTATTTAATCATTAAAAGTGTCTATCGTCGAGAAGAACTTTCAATATCTTCTGTTCTGGTAATGTCTAACTCGACTAACATTAATATAATGCGAACCAAAAAATATCACTTAAATAAAACTCCAATAATTTATAAATTGATTATCAATTAAAAAGTTATTTTAGATAAGTCTTAAACTATTATTGTTTTATTGTAAAATGATCTAGTAAAGTGATCAATTTTCCAATTCTTGGTAATAGAGGTTTTAATTTAATGGGAGAACTATAATAATAAAAGAGTAATAAATGTTGATTTAGCTTTAAATCGAATATCAATTGTAAGCATTCCTTTAATATCGGGTCTTATTATACAATTTTATTGACTTAAATCGTAAAATACAGACTCAGTGACAGTGATATCATGGTTTCGATCCCATTATTATTGTATTTTAATGTAAATTAAATATTGAGTTCATTCAGAATTATTGCCATTTCCTGACATTTAAAAGAGAATCACATTTTTTTTTGTTATTCTCACAAATTCCTATTCATTCAATAATTTATTTTTAAACAAAAATTTGAATAATATTTGCTTTAATTAATAATTTGTTCGCTTTTTTTAATAAACGAAAATAAATTATTTTTTAGACAATTGAATGATATTTTCAATATTAAGAGATAGAGAAACGATATGTTTAACAGAGAAAAGCCTTTCGTACATATGTTACCCAAAATACTAGATTTAGGGGATTATCATCGATGAAGTGGACTCTATTAAAAACGTTTAGAGTTTATAGAATATGTAGTGCAGTGTTGGTAATAGTGAGGAACATTTGGCACCAGCTGACAAACACTGACAAACACTGACAAATCTAATTGGCCTTCGACTACTTCATGTCTGTCCATTTAATACATATTCTGTAATAGAGAGCCGTAAGAGCTCTTTGACTCACATTTTCTCTGTGTTTGTATGTATTGATGAACGGAACAGATCTGTGTTTAATAGAAAGTCTCGTTAAGTTTTTCCAGAATAGAATGTATTGAGTGAAACCTTATTGAGAGTTTCCCAGTGTTCCCACTGTTCAACAGCTGTATTTGACAACAGCTTTTTTAGGCCACTCTTTTCTCCCCTAATTGCTGTCCCCTCTATTCTGGCGAATATAAAATATTTTTGTCTTTCAATGAATTAAAACGCCTTTAATAGGCATTTGCTTCGAGCGATACTTATTTTACTATAATTTAGTTCCAATTCTGTCACTCATTATTCAATTTACGCTTAAAATTATATTCAAAATAATTTTAAATTTAATTTTAAATCATTTAAATATTTATTGAATTTTCAAAAGATTTGACAAAACAATGATTTTAATACTAAATCTATTGACACAATTTTTAAGATAAATCCACTAATGATTTAACAATTAATTATTTAATTATATATTAACATTAACATGGTATATCCAAGGGATGGACAAGGGATGAACAAGAGATGAACAAAGGCAGCCATCCTAAGAGGTATCCCTTTTGGCCCATCCCTAGTATTCACTAAATTATTTCTTTAATTATTCTTTAATTGAAAAATAAGTTTTAATTTCTAAAAACATAAATCATTTGATTCACAAAACTATTTATTTATTCATATATTTTACTAAAAAAACTAAAAAAAAATAGGAAAAAATTGGAAAATAAAAATGAGCAAGGTTATGATTATGGTTAAGGTTAACTAAGATTATTGCTAATACTATATCTTCTGTTGATTGGAAACAGTGGTGTCGTTCGTCTTTTGTTCTTCTAATTGACTCAATTTGTCTTTAATTGGTTGGGAGTCATCAGTGATGTCTTCATCGACATCGAAGTCTTTTTGTTCACTTTTCGGATAAAGATTTGGGTATTGACTCATACAGTCAGACATTTGCTCGAATTTTTCCATACATTCACTTCCTTTTTGTTCAGCGCTTGAAAAGTGGAAACAATTGAAGGCTTCTCTGAATTGGTAACCACAGGGACCAGAAGCCATACCTCCGAGACAGGGACAGTTCCAGTTGATTTCACCGTTTTCGAGGATTAGGCCTTTGGGCTCAATGTTTGAGTCGTCTGTCTTGAACTGAACGTTTGAAGGCTGTGAGTGATCTTCTTTAGTGGCGAAAATAATCCTATCCTTTCCTATTTGCTTACAATAAGACATTTCTTTAATTCAATTTTAATAAATATATAATTATATTCTATTAATGAATTGTATGACGAAATGTAAACACAATTGAAATGTGTTTCACACACTTTCAAACATCAATTGACGGATCAAACAATAGATGGCATTACTATCAGTACATTCGATGCTCTTTAAGTGATTTTAATTAGAAAAAAACTTTAAATTAATCATAAATTTAATCATTTTATCAGAAAATTATTTTAGTTAAAAACTCTTTAATCGTTTTGAGATAATCTATTTAAGTGAGGTATCAATGACTCGATAACCAGTTCTTTGATTAAATAAAACAGTAAATTAAAGAAACATTTAGTGCTGACAATCAAATCGATAATCATTTATAACTTTTATTTAAAATTCATAAAATGTTTACTAAATATATTTGGAAAGAGTTTAACATAATATGAGAAAAGTATATAAACTGATAAAAAGTGAATAATTATTAATAACTGAATGAAGTTTTGATCAGAAAATTATTTTTATTCCTTTAAATCACTTTAAAGTGTTTTCTGACTCAATATAACGCTTTTCGATTGAATTCTTGTAAAAATTAAATATTTTGAGACCACTTTCTTCACACAATTCTATAGTCTTTTGTAATTGAGTTATAGTGAAGACTCCCTCAGACTTTATTGAAACCACTTTGTTATCAATACTTTCGAAGACAATCGTAAAGACTGCGACCGCACTCTTTGTCTCCGCATTCGTTGCGTTTACTATAATATGTCCGTCAGTTGTGATGACCGCAGAAACGGCTGCCAACAGATATTTCAGAGGAAATCCAGAGTCGAGTAAAGCAAAACAAACGGCATTAAGACATGAAGACAATAGAGAACCGCTGTCTTGCATTTCTTGGAGGATAATCGTTACCAAAGCTCTCGGATGTAGTCTTCTATACATTATTGACGATATATTGGATGCAATGAAATTCTCGATGAGTTTTATCTCCGGATTATCTTAAAAATGAGTCATTTATTTAAGCGATGGTCACAACAAAAGCAATACCTCTGACAGTGTTTCTAATGATTCGCCGAAAAATGACTTCAATGGTAGCGTTCATCGGATCCTCTTTGCTTTGATGGGCTTCTGTCGGACCAAACACTGATGTTTGGACAACAGTATCACCAAATGAATAAAGGGCTGAACCATCGCTTCGGCTAAGGTTTGATAACAAAACCGATTGGATTTTATCTCTGATTTGCATCACTTTTTAAAACTAAATCAAAGAAAACTTAAAACAAAATTGAATTTCAAAATAAAAAACATTTAAATTTTGAGGACAAGTCATGACATCTAATGACTAAAACTGTTTATTACATTTCATTTTATCAAATGAACCCCAATTTTGGCTCTAATTTTAAATTAAGTTATTTATCAATAATTATTATTGGGATTCACTAACACTCAATTTTTCAGAGCCTTACCCTTACCCTTACCGTTGGGCATATGTTGGCCAATAACAACAATAAGTGGTCCTAATTTTGTCTGAAGATAAAACGTCTTACTTTTAAAACTATATAATAAAGTTTATATTTAATTCTAAATAGGAATTCGATAAAAGTAGATAGTTTACTAATAAGAAATTACATATATCATGATATTCACCTTGATACAAAGAACAGAAGTATGTTTGTATAAAAGTATTTTTGAATACAGGGTTTTCCACACTGTTTTCCGGTTATTGCAATTGATTTTATTATTTTGACTTTTGGTACCCATTTATAACGATTGCGGCCAAACGATAAATATTCAATGCTTATATACTGCTTATAAAATGTTCTTCTCATCAAGATAAACTAATAATTCATTGGACACTTTTATGTCCGACCACTTTTTCGGGTAGTTTCGGGTGTTTAAAGCTGCCGCTCAAAGTTGAATACATAATATTTAATGAATAATAAAATCAATTGCAATAACCGGAAAGACATTTGGGCGTTAGGAAAGACAATTGAAATAACCGGAAAACAGTGTGGAAAACCCTGTAACATATGAATGAATTAAAGTAAATGAGTAATGTTAGTAAAATTTTCTATAATGTATGAGTAACAAGGTAAAAATATAAACTTGTATTAATATGGTATACTTTTATTTAATTTTATTCATAGTTTAAAATTTACTCGAATTCATTCATAACTTATTCACAAATACTTTGTATAAAATCAAATTTTAAGACCCGATATTCGGGTGAAGTAGTGGTCATTCGCACAAATTTTCTAAATATTTGTGTTCAATGTACCAAGATTAATATCATGATATCTTTAATTATTTAATATTAAACTTTATCCACTTTATCGACTTCCTATTATAAGCTGAGAATTATTCTCAAAATTTAGTTGAATCTTATAATAATTATTATAATATAATATGTTAGTATTAAAAATATAGGCAAAAACCTCTTAAACCTCTTTGTATTGAAGTCAACCCTTTTTGTCACAATTTTGTCAGATTTCAAGAAGAGACTCATTTTCTATAGTTTCTACATTTAAAGGGAGAAAGTGAACAGTATTTTGATGTCATATTTATTTTATATACATAATGATTGTTTATAATTTCACATTAAATAATATTTGTACTTTTTGTATGAGTTAATGTCAAAATACAAATGGCATCCAAATACTGTTCACTTTCTCTCTTTAACAGCTTTATGTATGCATTTATTTATGTACAGGGTGACCATTAATTTGGAGTAGATTTAAAAACTTAATTATAAAAAAATAACAAGAGATATTCCAATCAAATTAAATTCCTTTTATTCGGGAATATTAAAAGTTTTATATATATTGTATATTTTAAATATCATTAACTACAAAAAACAGAATTTTGGAAATAAATGCTAAGTTTACATTTAAAATAATATAGAGGAGGCCAAATCCATAGAAACGGTCACTAATACAAACAAATCTACTACACTAAAGACTTATGAAATGTGACGTTTTGTTAACATAGTTACATGTTTTGGCTCTCTCTGGACTAGAGTGATCACCAATTGGGCAAGTATTCAAGTTAAAAGCAAGTTCTAACCAAGTATTTATTAAACACATAATTTATTTAGAGTTGAATATAGGTGAAATTATTATATTTTATTGATCAAAAATTATTCTGAAATTTTTTTTAAGTAAATTTATATGAATATTTTAAATATAAATTTACATCAATTTTTCTTTAAAATAATGAGCAATTATATTTTTATAAAAAGCATGCTAATTTGGTAGAATTAGGCATCCTCAAATAATCTACAAAAAATATATATTTCCTTACATTTTATAATTTAAAAAAACCAATTTTTGGTTAATATTTTTCATATTTTGATCTTAATGAGGTCTTTCAAATCAATATTACTTATTAAATGAAAAACTTAAATTCTTTTTTGTCTGTGCGTGTGAAGCCTCAGAGTCAGAGAAGCTTCAGGTCAACCATGGGTCCTAAAGCCATGACCCCCCGTGACCACCATGACCTCCATGACTTTCATGACCACCATGACCCCTTGATCAATATGACCCCGATTTTTAAGACGGGTTTTTATCTATTAATGTTAATTTAGTAAGATCAAATTTTTATATTGTTATAAACAGTGAAAGAAATTAGAGAAATAGTTTAATATAAAGATAGAAAATAAATTTTATATTTTAGACAAAAGTAGCTAGTTCATAAGTTACAGTAAATCCCAATTAGTTTTCGCCATTTGACAAATGCATTATGCGTCGGCTCTATTTCTAACAAATGTCTTTCGCGTGTTAACAGAATCTTTACCCGTATAATACAATATAAGAGTATAACATTAGACATTAAAT
>JAQFZM010000681.1:0-26964 GCA_034695785.1 Galumna obvia
TACAGCGATATTAATTATTACCAATTCATAATCTATATTATTGACTCAATTGCAATCGCTATTGGGTTCTAAAACCACAGCATTCGCAATAGATTTATTCGCTATATAAAATACATTAGGCTTTTTCTATGACGAATGCCACAGCCATTGTCATATTAACTCAGCTCTGTTTAAATGAAGAATTGATTTAATAAATGTTTTAACTAAATATTGTTATAATATCAAATAATTCACAAATATTGGTTTAGGATTCAATATTCTCTAATAAAAATTTTATAAAACGAATGTTTAATATCGAAACGACACATTCTTTACACATTGTCACATACAAACAGTTCTAAATATTGTTTTAATAGAAATATTTACATAAAAGTATTGCCTAAAAATACAATTAACAAATAATAGGATTGAAGAAACAAATTAAACAAAAATGTATTATTGTGGTTTCAAATATAAGATAAAATATTAAAAATTGTGTCAACCATTTTGTTTTTCAACACTAATATTAATTTCACGAATTTTTCGACAATTTTTAATGAGCTTCCTTTTTATAAATTGTTTAATCAGTTCGTTAGAAAATATAATTCAATATTAACTATAATCACTTCGAGGTCTAAAAGTCGGCCAAATCTTTCTATCATTGATTCGTTTATTATAGAATTTCGTTTAATATTCATAACTTTGAGATAAGGCAGGTAAACATAATTTCCTTTGAATCCATAGTAAATACCGGAAGAAATTCAAACACAATTTAGTGTCAAATAAGTCAAACCTTCAAAACAATCGAAAAACGTTTCTTCATTTTTTTAAAAATAATTTGAAGAATAATTTCGAATCGTTTTAAACCTTTAAATATGTTTATTATTTATTTTTTATGTAACCATTATTTAAATTTTATTACCTTTTGATTTATGTATTCTTTTTATAATAATTGTATAGTGAAATAAATTTAAAATTTTAATAATATTTCGTATCCACTAATTCCTTTGAAAGGTTTCTTAATTCTAACAAAAGCTCTTTGGAAACTCATTTCTGGAAATGCCATGGTAATCGTGATATGTAACTGATTCATCATAAAATAAATTTAGTCATTAAGAGATTCCAGAAATCAAAACTTATTTTAATCCCGAATTAATAAAAATGTGTTTTGATTGGCTTTAAAGCAGAATTTATTTTAGTCAAACCAAAAATTGATTATTTCCAAGGAAAAAACATATTATTAAACAACAATTTATTTTATAATAATTTTGAATATGAATTGTTATTCTTTTTATTTTATTCTTGTCTAACCTCTATATCTCGATCTATTATCTATTTCCCGTTTCGGGTTATGTTATTAAAGTTTTACTGTTTAAAGTAAATAGTAAAATAAATAATAAAATGTTTTAAAAACTGTAAATAAATTACCTTAATATATAAAATTTATTGTAAGTTTTTAATTAAATATTGTGATAGCATCGGCTATCCAAGTATATTTTGATTAATATTTTCACTAAAATATTAAAAAAATTAAATATTATTTATATATATATTAGAATCTAAAGTCGCTTATTATTTGTTGATAACCCCTAAATCGAGAAAATCTGTAAAGTTACTATTATTAAAATTCTTAAATATCAATTCTATGATTATTTATTATATTGTAGAGAATCCTATCCCGATAACAGGACCTAAAAGTTAAGTTTATCAAAAATTTAAAAGTCAAACAAAGGTCCAGATATCACGACCTAAAGATTGGTAATCTTTGGCCCGAAGAACAACACTGAATCTACTCCAATATTTGGACATAATCTTCCCAATCAACGGATAATTGAAGAAGAAATCTACAAATAATTGTTAATAAATTCAAGATGTTGACATAGTTCCGAGGACAGCATAAATATCAAATTAGTTGAACTTAACTTTTAAAACGCTACTGAAAAAAACCACATTAGGGTTGTTATTTAGGCAAAAGCATATCTCCTTTGCGTTATAATAGATTTATTAAAATTATTCTAAAATTTTGTTGAATTATATAAATCTAAATTTTATATTTAAATTAATTTATTATTAATATATAAATAAAGCAATTTCAAGAATTATATTGAAGAAAATTAATGAGTGAAACATAGAATTAATATTCACAAATTTTATTTGAGCAAGTACAAAAGTTACATAGAGTACATAGTGTGCACACTATTACATAAGCAAACTACTTAATAGTTAAAAGTTTATATTGAATTGAAGGTTAATAATTACACACAAGAAAAGTATTCAAAACATAATAAGGATAATTTACTAAAACAAAATTTTAACTAGAAAACTTTAAACATAATATCTACAATATAACACAATTTAAAAAATAAATTGTAACGGTAATGGAGTTCATTTTAAGAGATAATCAGTAGTTTAGGTGACAATTGATTGATTAATATTTTATAAGTTTAAGAACCCACACGTCTTACATGAGATCTAAGCAATGACAGTTCCACAATGAATTTTCACCCAGATAATTTCAATTGAATTGTTACCATTCAGTGCAAATTGTCAGAAGTGATGTCAGATTCGCCGCACAAAATAATAAAGTAAACGCTAATCGAAATTAAAAGACTTTTATTTTGAAACAAATATTATTTAAGAAAAGATTTTGTTGTTAACGAAATAAGAGATAGAAACAAAAGAACGATAAATAATCAAAAGTAAGGCTTTTATAGTAAATAATACAATGAAAGCATGAAATGTAAAATTGAGGGAAGGGTTAAACCAATATTTGATGAGTGCATATCATATAATGCAAATCGAGCCTTATAGCGCAATGCTTAAACACATGATTTGAAGTTTTACTCATATAAAAGCTATGCTCACAAACCATTGCGCTATGAACCTTTTTCAGACTTAAGTTTGATTTAGATTAAATTTAATAGAAACCTTTCACTAATCTATCGATTTTTTCATTTAAATTTGTTAATTAAAAGTTAAGCTATAAAATAAAATTAAAATAATAATTAATAATTAAATTTAATAATAATTAAAACTGATTTGAAAAACTAAAAGTTTTATAACACTTACCTCTTCTGATGACTAGAAGTTACTTAACCACCAATTGTTGTTTTGCGCCAAAACTTTATTTAATTTTAATTGTTGAAAATGAAAGGGCAATAGTTATGTTTTGTATTGATAATTTGTTATTTAATTAAAAATAATCGATTAATTAATTATAGGTAATTAAAAATGAATTGCGCTAAAAGCCTGCTGATCTATAAGACTCGATTTGCGTTAAGTGTAATGTAATTCAATGAGAGTTTCATTACTTATTTTTTCAATTACTTAAAGTTTATATAATGTATTATAAGCTTTAAATAAAGACATAAATTATATTTGTATTGAATAGAATCTATTCAATGTTGTTTAACAATGTGTGCACACATTTTAATAAATTAATTAATTAAATGACTAAAATTGAAATACTATTCATATTTAGAAAATTTAATTTCGATTCTTTATTAGACAACAAATTAGTAAACAATTAATAAATTCTTATAAAAAATGAAAAATTATATCTTTTATTATGACTAAATTTAATATAAAAGTCAAAACTATATATAAAATAATATAATATTCTTTCTTTAAAAAGAATTTTATGTTATATTAATCTATAAAAGTATCTCAACTCAATTATATTATATTTTATTTTTTAAGTGACTCTCAATTAGAGTTTTAGTTTTACTCAATTATAACATTATAGAAGTTATCAAATGTTTTGATAAAATTCCTTTCAATAAAAAAAATATAGAATTAATCCAAAAATTTATGTTTCAATAAAAACACAATTCTTTTATTTGAAACTAAAATAAAATAAATATAAAACAAAAATTATATGATTTATATCTTATAAAATATAAATCTGGCTATTTAATAATCGAAACCAAGGTCATTTTTGTTACATCAGTAAACAAAATAATTGTTGATTAAAATAAAAAGTAAATTAATAATTATTTAAATGTCACTAATTTTGTGGTTCAAAGTGTGTTCACGATTATCAAAATATGTAGCAAATAGTGTATTGAGGGCTCATTTTTCAAAAGTTTAAAACTTTAAAAACTATTTTCAACATTTTATGCTTGCACCATTCATTAACTTTACTTTCTTTATCACATTTTTCGTCTATTTAAACAAAATTGTTTTTTAAATAAGTCCTTCAATTAATTTTTGATTAAATTTTCTTTTGCTTAAAAAAATGAAAATAGATTTTATAATTATATTTTTTTTAATAATAATATAAACAAATAAAATATTGAATGAAATAATCGCTAGTTTTTAACTGAAGACTATTTTAAGGAAAAGTTCAAAGAAAAGTAAAAAACAATTTTTAGAATCAATTGAATACTTACTTCACGTCAATTACAAATAAGAGCTCTTTTCGCACACTTTTGACAATGAATTTACGAATTTTAATCGAAAAATTTTATTTATTTCCGTTTCAGTGAATATTTGAAAAAGTTTTGATTTCCTCTCTTTTGAAGCTCTCAAATGAATGAAAGAATTCAAGTATTGATGATTTCATTACAAGTTATTGAAGTGAACAGAATTTATGCTCCAATTTTTATAACATTCATTTCCTGTAATTAATCTAGATGTTTTCCACGAATCAAATATGATTACAATCCGATACATTTCAAATTCCTTCTCTTTATTATTATTATTTATTATTATTATTATTATTATTATTAATTCTAAGCGGATTCACACAAATATTGATTTCACAAAAATCTAAACTATAACAGAAACGAGTAATGTCTCAGTCAATCAGTATATTTGATGTTAATGACCATCACTTATATAAAGGGAAAAAATCAGGATTGAAAATCACGTTTAAAGTTTTTTGAACTTTACTTGATGCTTTGCTAAGGGTAATCATAAATTATAAAGACCAAGATAATTTTTTAATTAAAGTTTATCCATACATTACGAGTTTATACATTAGATTCTAATGATTAGAAAATAATTTGTTATTTAAGACGTTTTCTATTATAAAAGTAAAGATATAAACTTGAGATTTCAAATCGAGAAAAGATATCGAAAACCATTTTGAAGGTATCCATCGATTTAATGCATTTTTAGAAATTGAATATTTCTTATAATTTATCATTTTTTGAGTTCAAAAATCACTTCTTTTGAAATTAAATTTTTCATTTTCTTCGCTCTTATCCTCAAAAAGAATTGTGTAGAGTTTGCATCTTGCAACTCTCGCAACTCTTGCAGAGCTGATGAGCTTATGAGCTGAAGGCGATATTCACACGAGTAGTACTCAAAAACTATTATATCAATGAATAATTTCGATAAGAAATTCACGTTTTCTTTCTTTTTACAAATTCTCTGATAAGTAAATCTTCATTAAGACTTGACTAAACTTTAGATTAATTAAGAGTTTCTTTTAGGAATAACTTCGGTAAAGAGCTGTCACTCTCAGACTTGCAAATCATTGGAAGACATTAGTAGCTCTTAAAACCTTAACAATAATGGACTCAAACTTAAATTGAAGACATTTATTGATTTCCTTTGAATTAAATTATTTAATTCTAATTCCCTTAAAGTCTGTCACTTAAGAGGACTGTTTTGCGGATCTTTTATATCGTTAGCAGATTTGAGACATTCATTAATATCAATGGTTTCACTCCATTTCGCCGAATCACATATTGTAGTAAAAAATAATTGCAATTATTATTGTAATGATTACAAATCAAATGATGAAAACACTTTTATTTAATTTATATTTAATCAATTTTTATTTACATTCAATTAATAGATTATATAACCAAGATTATATTTTTATTAAATTTAATAAATGAAAGTACTGTAAATGTGATGTGATTTGTGCCAAATGGGATTCGGTTAAATGAGGTGCAACTTATCTAAAATCACAAGAATTGGATTTCGATTCCGAGTCTCACATATTTTGATAGTACTTCTCATAGGAAACAATAAATTATTTGATTCGAAACCTCTTATATATGTTTTTATTGATATTTTTATATAAACGTAATATCCTTTGAATTTCTGACTGAGAATTGATATCTAATCTCTAGTAATGACTAATCATTTAATTAATAAAACTATAAAAATGTCTATTAATGGCATAAAATTCAAACATTTTATCAAAACGTTTCGGAGAAACAATTAATTAAAACATTTTCTCAATAATTCAATAAAAGAAAACAGAATTCAAAGGCTGACAATCATTGAAAAAATGAATAAAATTGTGTAAAATATACAACAGATTCATGACATAACAATTACAGTCACATCACATCCAACGCACAATTTCTTTAACAATAAAACCTGAGTTTACGACAATTACTGATTTTATTTTTAAGTATTAACTCATTTTAGTCATCCCTTAAATATTTGAAAGAAAAAATTCTTTTACTTATTTTCCTATTTTTGGTTAAATAATCGATAGAATTAAAAGAAAAATTTACCACAAATTCTTAAAAACAGATTCAATTAATTATTTATTGTTTGGGATTATTAGCACTTATATTATATATTATATTATATTATATTCTGATAAATATTTAATCGAATCATTAGTTTAATGAATCACTAATTAAAAAGTCACTTAAAATCCATATATTGTATACAAATATGTATAGAATTTGGATAAATTATTTGCGATTAATGAGAGGAACGAACAGAATATTCAAAATCCATTTGATTTAAATATAATTGAAATAAAAGCAAAAAAAATTGATTTTCTTTATATTTAATTAATTATTAACTAATATCTCCAAAAATGTATTAATATTTTAATCGCGATATACCCTAAAAACTTTTCTAAAAACTTAAAAATAGATTTTTTCCTCTTCTCTTAACAAAAATGAATATCGATTTGAATGAAAAAAAAATTATAAGAGAATAAGTTTCAGTTCAATAGGCTTTCAGTTAATTTTAAAATTAGTTTATCATTAATTTGAAAATTTTGCAAAAACTGATGAATTCAGATATTGTTCACAAATATTGATTTAAAGTTAAAAATACGAGAAAAACGAAAAAAGTTAAAAACAAAACAATTTAGTATTGGTTTAAAGAAAACATTAATCAGAAATCGTTTTGTCTTTTAATCGATTTTCTACTTTTTTTCGGTCGAATTCGACAGAAAACTAAATAAATGTTATTTCGATTAAATTATGTGTAAAACTTATTATTTTGAGTCAAATCAAGTGATTCAATGAACTTAAATCTCATAAATTGATTATCAATTCTTATATTTAATAAGAAATTAAAACAAATTTATATATTTTTGTTAAATTTTTAATTAAGTCTAAAATTATTAGAAATTAAAAAAAACGCATTTTATAAACAATTAAAACACTAAAAGAATGAAATCAGAAATTTGTTGATTAATTTACAAAAATTATTGAATTAAATAAAAATTAATAGAAAAACAAATTTTTAAATTTTTTAAAGATTTTTATTAATGAGATAAAAGAGAATAATAATAATAATAATTAGAAATATATTATATATAATATTTATATTTATATACTGTATATTATCGAAGATTTAGAGCAAAATTAGAGACAAAACACACCTTTAATTGAATTATAATTTATAGTACAAAAGAATAAGTGATTTGAACTGCAATTCACAGAAAAAAAAACAAATTATTGAATAAAGAGATAATAAATGGTTTTATGGAATACGAATTGTGAGTCAATGTATAAGTTTTGTTGTTTTCTTCAGTGAGAGATAAAATCCAACAATTTTTGCAAATTCAAAGACAAACTGTTTTTATCGCAAATTATTCGGTTTTTGAGAAACAATGAGTAAAAAGAATATTAATTTTCCAAAACTTTCTAAAATCAATCAATTATTTCAATTTTCATTCAATTTTTGTTTTTTGTTTGATTCAAATAATGTTTACAATCGTTTAATGCATTTTAATTATATATAAATTACAGATCCATTGACTGAACCCGAAGTGACTTCATTTAGATGTCATCATTGTTACGAACTCTACACCAAATCAAACAAAAACAGACCAAACATTAAACTCTAATAAACGCCAATCATTTAGAAAAATGTTTAGGAATCAAATGGTAAACCAACAACTGATCCCTCAATAAAGTGATAAAAGAGAAGCGATACATACCTTCATAGTTGACCTGACCGTCACCATCGATGTCGGCTTCTCTGATCATTTCATCGACCTCTTCATCGGTTAGTTTTTCCCCCAAATTGGTCATAACGTGACGCAATTCTGCAGCGCTAATGAAACCGTTGCCGTCTTTGTCGAACACTCTGAAGGCTTCTCTGATTTCTTCCTCAGAGTCGGTGTCTTTCATTTTCCGAGCCATCATTGTTAAGAATTCTGGAAAGTCAATGGTTCCGTTGCCGTCGGCGTCCACTTCATTGATCATATCTTGTAGTTCAGCTTCGGTTGGATTTTGACCTAAAGATCGCATAACTGTTCCCAACTCTTTAGTAGTAATGGTTCCGTCACCGTCTTTGTCAAAGAGAGAAAACGCTTCTTTGAATTCAGCGATTTGTTCTTCAGTCAATTGGTCGGCCTTTAAGTCAATACAATTATATTAATACAATTAATTCACGTCTTATTGTGGTTTTAACCCAACATTTAACACATTTCAACAAAAATAAATTTAGAAATATTTACAAATCGTTTGAAAATATTGAGTAATAGTTATGTAAGAGTTGTGAAGTGAAGGCATGTCTCAGACGTTTCACTTTTAGCTACAAAAGCAATGCTTTCGTTGCCTTTACTTCACTTTAGGCCGCATTCAATCAATAATTAATTTTTGCAAATAAATCGATTATTGATTAGATTTTAAGCTTTTTCTAATCCAAAACAAATTAAGACAATTAATGTATTGAATACTTACCATAATTTTCTTAAATGTAATTCAAACTAATGGTAGAATCGGTTAAGGAATCAATTAAGTGATGTATTTGTCGTCGCGGATAATATGAGAGGTTTGACTGCAGAGAAGGTTTGAAAATTTGAATCTCAATATAACGACAGACACTCTGTGTGTGAGTGAATGCGGACGAGCGCTGACGAACGCTATCAGTAGTAGTAATAGACTCTCAGCTCAGACTCAACTCTTAGAGCTTATGTCAGTTTACGTCAACTCTAAAGCAATACATACCGGACTCGCTTTGACCACAACTCAATTCAATCGATTAACACTGAATTGAATGAATCCCTAAAATATATGATTGTCTTCGCAATCAATTTTAATTCAGTTTGAATTCAGTCGCAAAAACTCAAAACTGTGTTTAATAAACAATTATTCGGTGAAAAGCAATAACTTTTAGTACTCACTATTCAATAGGAACTAAATATAGTCGTAATAATTTTCGGCACAACTGTTATGAGGCATAGCGTAAAAGGAGTGGCCTATCAATGATTGGTTCAAATATACCTGCAATGCGTCATCTCTATAGTCATCTCTATCGAAGTGTTGCCTAAATGTGAGCACAACTGCATTGTAGTGCCAGTAGTAGTGCCAGCACTCAGTCGACGCATTGCAGGTATATGTGAGCCAATCGATTGACCCAATGATCGCTTGAATCGCTACCAGTGCTCACTCTTAAACGTTAACCAATGCATACAAAACTTAACTGCATTTAAACGCTATTCCCGAGCATTGCATCAGTTATTTATTTACTCACTTTTATTATTAATATTTTTTAAAAACTCATATTTTATAAAAAAAATTAATAATTTTTGTAACAAAAAAAACTTGATTTAAATGCAATTTTGATTAATCAATGTTTTAGTTAAACTCAATTAGCAATCGATGCCTCCAATAGTGAATACAATTTTTCCAAATTATTTTTTGAGTCTCCGCACGATTTGTGAGAAAAAAAAATGAAGAAAAAGTGATTAATTAAAGTCTGAATTTGCAAATAATTTTGTGGTACTATTAGTGTCTATTATTATTATTCTTAAAACATTTGCAAATTTACAAAACTTTGTGATAACTCATTGAAAATATTAACAAAAGAACCACAAAAAGAGTAAATTTATTTGAAAGAGACCACAATCTGACCACAAATTCCTTTATTTTCTAATTATACATATTTTTTCGTTTTTATTAAAATAATTATTTCTTTAAACCAAAATTTAATTCAAAAGTTATGAATCAGAGCTCAAAATTAGTGGAAGTGATTGCAATTTCAAAGTTAATATAAATGACTCAATCATTCATTAGATAATTATCAAAAGGGATGAATAATAGGGGGTATTTCACAAATAACAGTAGTTACTACTCTTTCTTTACAATTTGTAAAAATCCTTTAAGTCTTCCAAATGAAACCCCATTCTCTGCGGCAAATACTTTGTACTACTTTTGTCTAAAAATCAAACCTTAAACAAGAAATGGGCAAAGGGTGGGCTTACGGGGGGGTTCTTCAAAATAGCTAATGATTTTTATTATTTTAGGAAAATTTTGTGATATTATTTTTAATTTAAAATAATAAAAAAATGAAAAATTTTAGATAAAAACATGAATTTTAATCTTAAAAAGAGTTAAATTAACAGATTTTAAATCAATTTTTGTGTTAAAATTTTACAATTTTTCTCTAAAATTTCACTAATGATTTGCCGTCGACTGAGAACTAAATTTTAGTGTGACTTTTGGTAACTTACGATTATTCAGTGGATCCCCTCTGAGGGGGGGTTTATTGGTTGAGGGCATTTTGAAATTACAAACAATAGTAATGAAGTGATTGACCGTCACTTTAATCGGATAAACATTTTTCCATTGAATTTATGTAAAATAGGAAAAACAGAAAAATTAAATATTAATCGTTTGCATCACAAATGAGTTAATCATCAAAGACTGAGTATAACCAAAACCTCCTTAGAAAGGAATAGTAAGCGTTGGTTAAACCACTTAAACAAAAATCATAAAATTTTTAGAAATCTTTTTTTTTGTTCGACTAAAAGACAAAATATATTGTTTTTATCGCTTAAATGCTATAAAATAACAAAATCTAAATATAATAAGTTTTCGGAGAAATTCAAAAGTGATTTAACCGAAAACTTTAAGTTATTTTTCATTATTTAAGCTTTTTTTCTGAACAGAAAACAAATTCGTAAAAAAAGGGGTAAATACTATAAGAATACAATGCAATACAATTGTAGCACAAAAATTCTTATATATCTGATACAAATGAGTCTTGACTTTATACGAGGACATCGCATCTAAAATATTGAAAAGAAGAGACTATTCCATATTCATTCCATATTCATTTCTCCAATAATGGTTGATCATATAAACTTAGTGCTCTTGGCCAGTTCGGTC
Source organism: Galumna obvia (assembly GCA_034695785.1). Lineage (NCBI taxonomy): Eukaryota > Metazoa > Arthropoda > Arachnida > Sarcoptiformes > Galumnidae > Galumna > Galumna obvia. Next base: position 11,310 of record JAQFZM010000681.1, read on the forward strand.
AATTTGTCTCAACTCTTGGAAATGAATAATAGTGTTATGTCAAGGTTTTTATCAATAGAACTGTAAGATTATTGAATCATTGAATCACTACTTATTGTGTGAATAAAAAAGAGCTGATTTTCGATTTCCTTATAAATGACGATAAAAAGAAATCTCTATATTTGGTCTCTTTTGTGGTCTAAAAGTAAAATTGTTTGGAAAGGTTTAGATCTGAAACACAATTTAATTCCAATCAATTTGAGAGAATCAGTTGCAGAGAGAGAGAGAGAGAGAGAGAGAGAGAGAGAGAGAGAGAGGATAGGAGCGCCCTCTGCGATACATAAATTCTTTGAGTATCTATTAAATTAGATGAAGAGATGATCACGTTTTATAGAAATACTAATTTAAACTAAGTATAGCAAAGTTTGTCCTAGGTTGAAAAAGAAAAACGCTTTTATTGATTTGTTATTGAGTTTGGAAACGATCACATTTACTCCACTTTACGTAAATGTAGTGAACAATAAATGTTAATTCAATTATTGGTTCGCTTAAAATATTTGCAAAATTGTTTGGTTAGACAAACAATTTAGACATTTATTCAAATTTTTGCAAACAATTCATAAAAAACTCATTTAAAATCTTTTCCAGTATTTCATTATCTCTTTCTATTCATACCATTCGTTAGTTTTTTTGTTTTTGGGAAATAACTGAAAAATAGTTTTTTGTTTCTAAAACCTTCGGATTTAAACTAATAAACTTTAAATATTTCAAAGTTAACGGCAATTGTCGATCCCTTTCGAGATTCAAATGTTTTATTTTGTATTAAATTATTTGAAATTTAGTCCAAATTTAGTTTTAAATGAAAAATCTGTTAATATTTTATTTGTTTTGTTTGTTATCTAATATTTTATTGAAGGATAAAATTAATGTTTTTGAGTTCAAATTATATTTTCTAATATATTTTAGAACTCATTTTGATATAAAACAAATTAATTTTAACAAAAAAGTGTTAACACATTTAATCTATTAATCGTTAAAAAATAAGTGTTAAGTAAACAGATTTTCTAAATATTCTACCGATCGTTGATTTAATTGAAAAATGAGTGAAAAATAATATTTATTTGAGATTAGCGGCTAATGGGGACAGACTTTTGTTATATAATTCAATATTTTTATAGAATTAAATGTGAGGACACGTCCTTTCCTGGACTATCGCTCTTCTATTTCTTGTCAATCGGAATGCGTCTCTCACTGTCTCCGAGAGAGGGAACGGGAGCCTCGACTGTTAGCACACCATCTCTGGACAGCGAAGAACGAATGAGTTCTGGATTCGTGCCTTTGGGTAAAAGAAATTCTCTGTTGTATTCTCTGTAAACACTTCTGTTGTCACTCTTTTCTTCATGTTTAGCATGTACCTATTATTCAAACAAAAATATCATTTAGTAAAAAAACATTCATTTCTTCAATAATAATAAATGAGGTTAAAAGACAGCGGAGTTAATAAGAGTGAAGACCTCAATGAAGACCTCCCACATTATCAAACTATTTATCACAATATCTGGTTATAAGCTTTTGGTTGAACACAACTAAACCTTTCCTTTTATGGAAATTAAAGTTTGGCTGCAGTTAAAGGAAATTTGCGGAATTGTCGCCAAAGTGTGGGCACTTCTTATTCATTCATTTTTATTTTGTTAAAATAGAGACATTTATTCAATAAATACTAAATATTAAGTCAATGTATGTCAATATATATCAAATTTTATGGGCTTTTGAACTAGATCGTTTTTCATGACTGCCTCAAATTTTTCATATTTTTAAAGGAATAAATAAAATTACAGTAAAAAGTAATTCATTTTATTTAATGATAAAATTGTGTTCACATTTGCTATAATATATCAATTCATGACTAAAAATCACAAAACTTTTAAAACTAGTTTTTATGGCATATGTTTTATCTCATGTTTACGAATATCTTTCAATAAATTATAGCAAACGTTAAAAAACGAGACAACACTTGAAGTTAATGTTTTGTATAAGACTTTAAATTAATGATAAACGGAGGCATTGAATTTGTGGTCAAACGATAAACGAGATATTGTACTCAATCAGTCTTAACTCTAAATATTTGTGTCATTTTTAAGATTTTATAATTTATTTGATACAAGAGATTCTATTTGCCAGAAGTACTCTTGGTCCACCTACGCTCCCAATTGAGAATTACAAAACAAAACTCTTATTTTCTGACCTTCCGTTTGATTTATAATTAATTTTTCAAATTAATGCTTAAATTTAATGTTGACTTCAGTGAAACAAATTAAGCTTAAAATAAATTTTTCGAATTCCTTTCGATTAAACTCTTAAAGTGTCTAAAGAGAGGAATAATTTTTAATTTCAACGCATATCTAAAAATCTGCTCAATTAAGCAAAAAAAAGTTTGAATTTTTAATTTTGATTAATTCATAAAAAATTTCATTAAAGATATTGAATCAAAGCATTAGATTTCCTTATTTGGATGTCAGACATTAATCAAAGGAAATATAAAAAACATGAATTGAAAGAATTTTATTTTCAGATATCAAACAATTGAAAGAATTTTTTAAAAAAATCAAATTTTTTGAAATGTGTTCACGTTTTTCAGGAAGAATCAATTGAAAACAATAAACAATAATAATATACTAATACTTTCACTTTTACTTAATAAATGTTAACTCAATCATTAAAATGAAAAATAAGCAAAAAATAAAAGTAAGTGTTTCGGAGGGAACGGAACTCATTTAACGCAACATAAATATAGATATCTCTGAAAATTGCTTTAATAATCATAATATAAGTTAAATAAACAAATCGATTGTTATTCATATTATCTAATATTAAATGAGTTTTAGTAAATAAATTTTGAAATTATTATAACTTATTGTTATTTCTTTTGGTTTTCACTAAATTTTATTTAAAATCCGGAAAAAAAGTGAATAAATATGAAATAGAATTCAATCGATTTTCAGATTTTAATCAAAAGGGGTATCATTTGATGGATCTCTTGTTAAATCTTGAGATGAGAAATAGGCAAAGAGCCAATTGGACTCCCGATGAGAGACATAACAAGACTTAAAATAAAAGTCTTCGGAATGTGAAATACTTTGCAATTCATCACATTTTTTATATTTATTTAACTCATTTATCGTCTCAATTAAATTTGTCTGAATTCCGTTTCAAAGACTCAATTATTCTAAAAGTGTTTTAATATTTTTGCATTCAATCGATATTCGATGTGAAAACCGATCAAAAAGTAAATGAAAGACAGAATAGCGTTTGAAGGACAGACTCCACCCTTCGGTCTATTGTTAACCGAAAGAATACTTTTAAAAAAAGTCATTTCATAACAAAACTATTGCGGAATACTTTGAATGCTTTCAAAAATATGAAAATATGTTATAAAACAAAAAAAAGTTTTTACCTGAAGTCTGTTGTCTACAGTCTTAACAACAATTTCTTCGGGAGCGTATTGGGTGACATCGAATCGTAATTTAAGACATTTGCCGTCCTTTCCGTCTTGAATTAGAGGAGAATTGAGTTCATCCAACCAATTATCACTTCTGTCACCTCTGTGTGAGTCAGAGGAAGAACTTGTGTGCGACGAACGCTTCTCTGTTATACTCTTTGTATAAGAATTAGGACCGAAGAGAGAGCTCTCTCTATCCACTAATTGATTGCGGAATCGGTTCATCTCGTCCTCCATTTTTCTCATTTCACTCTCAAATCTTTCGCGAATAGAACTGAATTCAGTGTCGATCAGATTATTGTCAGATCTGAGGACCGGAACTTTTCTTTCGGGAGCCATTGATTTCGCAAATTTATTATTATTACAATTAAATCTTATTAAATTCAAATATTATGCAACTTATTATGACTTTTCAATAGAAAAGAATTGAATTCGAGACAATTCTAACTAATCAGTGATAACTCTTTGGATCAAATCTTTGTGACAATTGATTTGTTCGAAACACGGCTTTTATACAAAACTTTGTGTGAAGTGAAGTCAGTTTAGAATCAAATAATGAAATGAATTCTCATTTGTTGTTCATTTATGCGACCAGTTTTTGAAGGTTTACCACAGACTGGATGTTAGCACTACTCAAACGCCAACCAATGTTTGCAGTCTTTACTCACAGCTATGACTCAACACATATCTGATCTCAATTTCGAAGTGCTTTCACTCGAAATACAGATTTCATTAACCGATAAATTATTCCAAAACGCGAGCATTTTATTGCAATTTGGGCTCAAATGTCTCCAAATCTAACACTTCTTATATTTCTAATAAAAATAACCATAAATTCCTATTTTATGATCTCTTATTTAATAACTTAATAACAGATTTAGTAAATAAGAAGTTGAGATAATGAGCGTTGAGTTAATGAATGAATGTATTAGAAATGCCATTGAATTAAACGTTAGCTCACATTCTCTAATCATTCCAACGATTATTACGAGTTTTAAGAACTTGTTTTTAATGTAAAATATTACGCATTTTTTGAGTTTCACTTTTAATTTGATTGTTTTCAATGACAGCTTTAATACAATCTCTAATTTTAGTAATTTTTGTGTATTTGTGTATTGCATTGAATCCTTAATGAGTTAAATGTTTGCAATATTTAAGGGAAACATTTGGAGAATATTCTAGAAATCAATAAATGAATAATTTTTCAAATCATTCGTTCATTAATTCCTAGTCTTTGATAGAAATGATTAAAACATTTACCAAAAAAGGTTTTAATGAAAACAAGTATTCGTTTATTAAAAACTAAATTAAATATAATATAAGTCGACTTATTTGGTCACTATTTTGAGTCATTCAACTGTTTTTCAAAATATTTTTATAAAATAAACAAATATTTCAAAATTAAAAGCAATTCATTAAAAATAATTTGTTTGAAAAAAAAGACAAATAACTAACAAATTGACTAAAATTCTTAAAATGAGATAAAATCTGATTAATAAGGATTTCAACAGAATTTTAAAGAATATTCCGTTTCATTCATCAAATAGTTTTGACAAAACTATCAATTATTCAAATAAAATGTTTTGAAAGACTTTAAAAGTTTTATTATTAGAAGAACATCGAAGGGCTCTGAGAGTCGGTATAACTTTGATGGTAATAGTATTCATAAGTTCGGGTCTCATAATTATAATGAGAGGTCGGGTTAAAGGTATAACCGGGTGCTGTACCCATACTTATGTAGCGACAGGTTTGTAAAGTCATTTTTCCAATTTTTTTGGCAAAAGTTTTCTTCTTTTGCTTTTCTTTGGGTTCTTTTGATTTGTTTGGACTGTTCTTTGAGTTGTTTTGATGAATATTCTTCCTGTTATTGATGTCATTTTCAAAGTCATTAATTCCAGAATATATTTGAGAAGTGCTCTGTTGTAAAAGCCATTTACACTCGTCTTTGTGCTGAGCGTTTTGTCGTCTCAAAAATGATTTAAATTTACTCTTAACTGAAATAGATTTTGATTTTTCATTTCCTTCGTTTCCATTGGATTTTGAGCCAAATTTGAAGACTTTTCCAATTCTTTTCTTAAACGACTTATTTTTCTTTTCAATCATATCTTCGTTCGTATTATTTAACATTTCTTTAAAATATTCCGAAATATTGAACTGATTTTAAAAGGTTTTAATTCTTTCAAAATATGAACGCAAAAAATAAGAAAAAAAAAATTAAATCAAAACTCCATTTTAACTGACTTTCAGTGATTTCTTATGAATAATAAGAAAAATACCGAAAAAGAGTGTCCTTTGAATAATATTTAGACAAAACGAATAACAAAATGTACTCAAATTCATCAACAAATCATTCGTTGAACTAATGATAAGATAATTTGATAATAAGTCAAATAAATGAATTCAAAATAAGTTACTCTTAGATTAGATTCAATTTATTCATTCATTTAAAATAACAACTAATGGCAAACATTTACACAAATAACTAATAACTAAATAATTTAATTAATATTAATTATAACAAACATTTAAGAAATTAATGCATTTAATCTTCGATTTTCAGTTCCGTCAGAGTTTTGCAGTAAATTTGTGTCCTCTAATGTACTTTTAAATACTTCGAGGAAAACTGCGGCCACATCTTCTTCAATGACTCGACCGTCATATGAAAGAGTGACTGTCATCACATTCTGTATCCGATCGTTAGTATCGAATACAAGTCTTGAGGAGCCGACAGCCATAATAGCGGACTGCGGAGGGTTTATAATTGCAGAGAATTCTGTGATGCCATACATTCCCAAATTAGAGATACTAAAGGATCCGCCCATAAATTCATTTGGCTGTAGTTTTCCTTCTCTCGCCTTTTCAGCCAAAGCTTTCACTGTTTTACCGATTGTCTCTAAATCTAAAAGATTAGCGTTTTTGACTATAGGGGTAATTAATCCGTTAGGAGTGGCCACAGCTATTGAAATGTCAACTGTAGGTGACATCTGTATAGTGGAGTTACTCTCATTCCAGGAACAATTAATTTGTGGCACTTTTTTTAGTGCAATGGCTGTCGCTTTGATTATAAAATCATTGATCGAAACATTAATTCGGGACTCTTTTAATTGTTTTCGAACACTAATTATTTCATTCATTAAGCAGTTGGCAGTCATATAACAGTACGGAATAGTTGTCTTCGATTGTGTCAGTCGTTTAGCGATAGTTTTCCTCATATTTGTTAATTCAATATCAATATATTCTGTACTTTTTGGTACAGATTTGGGCGGCACTGACTTCTGTATGGTATCCGTTAAATCTTTTGCTCTCAACTTATTTTGTTCGATATATTGAAGAACATCTGACTTAAGGAGAGTATTGTGAGGACCGGAAGGCTTTACTGCAGAGGAGTCAATACCGAAGTGATACAAAAGATTCTTAACAGAGGGTCCGATCAAATGACTGCTTTTCTCAACACTTTTATCTTTGAGTGACACTTCTTTTTGTGACGATTCTGTTGTCAACGGCTTATCATTTGAAACATGTGATGGGATGTCCACATCTTTCCAGTCGTGTCCCTCTTCTACCATAAGTGCTATAAGAGTTCCAACTTTAATATCCTGGGAATCATTTGGTACAAGAATTTTAGCCAAAATGCCCTCTTCTTCGAGTTCGAGTCCAACAATTGCTTTGTCGGTCTGAACCTCACAAATAAGATCTCCGGCACCGATAGGGTCGCCCTCTTTCTTAACCCATTTAACTATTGTTCCCGAAGTCATTGTCGGTGAGAGAGACGGCATCTTTATTGGGATTCCTTTCGTTCCTTAAATTAAATGAAAATAAGAGATAATTACAAACAAAGACAAACCCAAAAGTGATGTCGAGGTCTGAATATATCGAAGAAGTAATTGATTTGTTGACAATTCGTTTAATTTCATACATTTTGGAGTATTTTTTGTTAAATTATTTAATATAAAAGACTTTAATAATTGCTTTCGAAATATTGGAAACATTTTTTAAATTTCTTTGTAATAAAAGTTTGTATTTATTTATTGCAAAATTCAGATAAAATTTAATTAAATTTAATATTAATTTAAATGAAATATTGCTTCAATCAAATCAAGTCATCAATGGTTAAGTTTTGGAGTCATTCATAAACAATATAACTGAAAGTACTAATCATTGACCCTTTAAATAGAAAATGACCCTGAGTTAAATGCAATATAAATATGTATGATAATAAATTTAGATAGATATTCAAATTCAACATTATATATATCAAGTTTAAAAGCTTGATATTTATGTAAAAACAGGTATAGTTTAAATGGTGACAAATCCCTTTATATTCAGACATTTCAGTTATTATAGAAAATAAAATAAATATTTATTCAAACAATTTGTATAATAAAGGAATAAAAATCAATAAAAAGTAATTTAAACGAAATTAATTTTTTAAAAAAAACTTTTGACAGATATTTATCTTTTCTCTTGAAATTAGACTCAAAACAACTAAATTTGAGTCAAATTCAGTGAAAGAATTAATAATTGGATTCTTTGATAGCGTTATAACTGAATGAATGTTCTCTTCTCTTATGTTTTGATTACTCTATTATTGACTCATTTATTACATCGAATAAAAACAACTAAAAAAATACTTTTTATTTAATTCAGTTCTTAATTACAAAACAAAGTTTTAAACATATATTAAGCGATGTTTTGATTATCAAAATTGTTGATTATGGCATCGATGCAGGTATTAAAACGATTGAGCCATTGTTGGCCTCCAATATTGAGTGAAGACATGAATTGATATTTGATTTATAATTGAATGATAGAAACGGTTGCAAAAGGAATTGTTGGCCATTCAAAAGGAGCCACCAATAGGTCCAAACATCACTTCATTTCTCTTTCAAATTTCATTATTAATCGTTTTATAGGAGTGACAGTCAATGAATCCAATATCGGCCCAAATCTAACGCAGTATTTCAATGATTTTTAAATAGTTTTTTGAGAAATTAATGATTATTTAATGTTTAGATGGATTGTAGACATCGAGGGTCCGGTGGGAACTCTCTATGAGGGCGAACACTTTCAACTACTCTTCAAATTTAGGTTATCTTTAATGTCTTAAATACCATAAAATCTAAAATGTTTTCAACGATTAATCGTTTGATTAATTGGTTTTTAGTCCGAAATATCCGTTCGACTCTCCGGAAGTGACATTTATGGGGGCAAACATCCCGGTTCACCCCCACGTCTATAGTAATGGACACATATGTCTCTCAATTCTTACAGAGGACTGGTCTCCAGCTCTTTCTGTGCAATCCGTATGTCTTAGTATTGTTTCAATGCTTTCGAGTTGTAAAGAGAAGAAGAGGTAATCATTAAATAAATGATTTGTTTTTATTAATTGAAAAAAATGGTGTTATGTTAGGCCTCCCGATAACTCTCTTTATGTGAAGACCTGCTCGAAGAACCCGAAGGTATGAGAAATAGTTTGATAAATCTAATATAGTTGTGATATATAGAAGACTCGATGGTGGTATCACGACGACCACGTTTGACATCCGGTCCACTTTAATCTTTCATTCCATAAATTCTATTCGTCTTCTCTTTATATCTATTTTTCATTCATTCTCTTTAAGTGAACAATAATTCTATAAATAATAACTTTGAAATAATTGTGATAAATATCGAGCGATAATTGAAAAGTAGAGGAAATTCTTTGTTTTTCTCTCAACTATTCTTTCGGTTATTAATCAAAGCCTTCGATCGATTGACAAATGCTTTTATCGATTTAAAAATAAATCGAATTCTCGATCCAATGCTTTCATTATATTTAAAAAAAAGTCTTTTCATAAAACTATCGAATAAATTGTGATTAAATGAAAGAACAAAACATTTAAACATTTCGTCGAAGACTTTGAATTACTAATAGTTTGGAATTACAATCAATTTGTTAAGTTTTCGCACTTTTATGTAAGTTTTGAGACAATAATTCACTTAAATCCAGTCTTACCTTCAAAACAAGTTTTATTTAATTACTATTATTTAAAGCATTTTCACAATTCGTTGACAATAAAGTCTTTATCGACAAATTTGATGACTTCTTTAGTCATTAATTTATTAATTTTTTTTACTCGTTTTAATTTAAACCAAAGGTGAAATCAATTAGTATTTTATGGATAATTTGATTAAAAGAAATAATAGTTTAGAAATAATACTAATATTTAAATAAATGTTTAAAAAGTTCTAAAATTTTGATTCTATTCTACTTTAAGTTTATTATTTGTTTAAAAGAGCAGAAAATCATATTTATTTAAATTCTGAATCGTTTATATATTATATACACCTCTGGTTCTCAATTAAACTAATCTATTAATCATATAATAGTTGAATATATTTATGTTTGAAAAATAAATATGAATTTAATAATAATTATTTAACCGATTATTCAATAATTTTTAAATTCATTAATAATTAGAGACTAATTTAAAATGTTATCATTAATTCTATTCTTAATCTCAGTTTTTTTGCAAATCTTAAAACATATAAAAGTTTGAGCAAACAATTGACAACAAATGGCAAACAATATATGATTTGGTATTGAATTGGCATCGAATCAAACCATTACTGCAATGAAATCTCTGCACAGAATCGGTTTAATTATAATATTATATAAAAATTGGTGTTGAGATTAACTCAATTATTAATTATAAAACAATTAATGGACGAAAAAACGGTATATTTTGAAAATAAGAGCAATTATTTGACTGGAATTTGCAAAAATGATTCAAAATATCGACAATAATTATTAGTAATTAAAAGTCTGTATTTAAGGCTTAAATTGGTTTCAAATCAATTTTGATCGAAAGTAATGTTTGTTTAAAAAAATTTATAACTAATATTAATAATAAGAAATTCTTATTAATATAATAATTAATATAAATTATAAACTTTTTTGAACTTTAATTCTTATAAAAGAATTAATGAAAACTTTGTGTCAAAATTATGTTTAAATGTTATGAATGAAATAAAATCGTCGTTCGATTCAATTCTTATTAAGAAATGATTGAATTTAATCGATTCAACAAAATTTCATTAATAGACTCAGAATTCTTTATAATCCGTAAAAAATTAATGAATTGAATAAAATTGAGTTTAAATCAATGAAATTGTTTTAAAAAGGGATTAAAATGTGAATTATATAATAAGTATTTACACTATACAAAGACACGAACCTTAATGTCAATCCCTTTTTCAATGAAATATCAATAAAAAAATGTCTTAAATTTAAATTTTAAATAATAATAATATAATAAATAAATTCTCTGAAGTTATGCATATATGCATCGCAACACTTGTAGTAATATTTGGTTTTTCTATTATAAGTTTATAATATTATTAATAAAGTGTTCGTATGTTTAGTCTGTAATTGTTTTCAAAACAGAATTTTATAAATAATTGATTTATAATTAAAATCTGAGAACTATATAACTAGAGAATTATGAGTAGGTTATGAGTAGGCTATGAGTAGGCGGGAGGCGCCGACTCGTTCGATGGCTGACGACTCATATTTGGGTCCTGTTTTGAATCGGGTGTCGTCGGTGTCGGAGGAACTGAATGTGGTTTTGAGTTATTTGAGTCTTTGAATGTTTCTATTCTATGACCACAACCGGCACAGAGAGGAGTGGCTCTACAAACGCGGTTGTAATAACAGACCGGATTTGAGCACCGGACTAATGGTGTGTCAGCCTTTTTCAATGAAACTTTTGATGATAACTGAATTGGAGCCACCGCTCCAATTAGTCTTGTCGTCGATGATGTTTGAAGTATAGGTACTGGTAATGGGTTAAGAAGTGGAGGCATAAGTGGAGGCAGAAGTGGAGGGGGTGGAGCCGGAGGACTGGGAGAAGAAATAGAAACGGGTGGAGGGGAAGGTTGTTTTCCTATTTTACTCGAACCAATTTGCTTGAGAGACGGTCGAACCGTTTTGTTCGTATTTTCATTTCCTAAAAGATTGAAAGGGGAGGGACTGGAAGTCTGAGGCGTAAAAAAATCCGTTGGACGGGAAGGTATGTATAGACTCGTTGTCGTCAAAGAGAGCGTTTGAGGAGTGGTTGAAGTTCTATTCATTGTATGTTTCGGAGTTTCCGGTAATAGTCTTTCCATTTCTTCTTTGCTTTGAGTGAGAGATGAATCGTTTTTCTTTAAAATAGATTTTTTCTGTTTATGGCTCTCACTATTCAAGTCTGATATCAAAAGTGAAGTTTTGCTTCCACTCCCAGTACGCCCTAAAAATAGAGAATATTCTTAGTTTAGTTATTAAATGTTAATCAGGTATTATCTGTACCTCTATATGGAAAGAATGGGGTCTTAATAGACATCTTTTGTTTCATTGATTTTGTATTTTCGTGCAAATCTTTTGATGAGACATTTGAGTCATCGAAACGAGTTCTGAATCCCTGAAGAAATTTTGGTTTTTTGGCGACTGATGTCGGCGTTGATGTCGACGAAAATGATTCAGAGAAAAGATGTTCCGATAAAATCATATTTAATTTTCGGGTTTCAATACTAGAGTTGTCTTCAATTCTGTTTTGATTGATAGGCACTCGAACTGATGTCTGTTCGAAAGGGATGTCTTTATTATTATTATGATTATTATTATTACTACTTTGATCCACGACTTCCATCGGATTTATGTATACGTTGTGCAGGAGTTCAGCCCTCGAATTATCTTCATTTGTGTCTTCCGTCAGATCAGCTAATGAGTTGAATGGATGAGTAAAACAGCTCAGGTATGTGTCATTGGATTCAATTGATCCGACTTCGAAAGTCTTCATTTCAAAGATAGGATTGCATTCAGTCTGGTTTTGGCTCTGTTTTGTCATTTGCTTTCTTTGTTTGAGTTGAGTTTCATTTCGATCACAAAAATCCAAATTCTGATCACTTGAGTCAAAGTTTTCCTAAAATTTTTATTTAATAATGAATTAAAGTTAGAACTGGAATAGAATTGTAAGCAAAACGAAGGGCAGTCACTGATTGATCACTGATTGATCACTGATTGATCACTGATTGATCACTGATTGATCACTTGTGCAAATTGACAAGTCTTTAGTCTTTACCAGATTTTAGTCTTAAAAGCGATAAATAAAGAAAAGCAAACAAAATGTTTGGACAAAAAAAATAAGAAATACCTTTAATTGAAAGACTGGACTCATAGGTAAATAAGTTAAAGACATGCTTTGCTTCATCTAAGAGTTCTGTCTGTCGTCCTCTTCCTGTAAACGAAACATTTTATCCTAACGACAACTCATCACAAATTGTATAAACTATTAGATAATAGCCTTCAAAAGCGGCTCTCATTAGTCAGCATTTGTTTTGAAAAATTCATTTAAATTTGAATATTAAAGAAAATATTCAACCAATTTATCACTTTTTAAAAGAATGTTCATTGAATGCAATTTCTGTTTATATCAAGACATCGAATATTCATCAGATTTTCGGAATAACCCAAAGAATGAAATTTTTATGTCTTCAGTGATTTGTTTGCATTTTTTTGAACATTCAATCAAATGAGTCGATTGAATAACTGAATTGTATGGAAGAGCCGCTAATGAAATTCAAATTAAATTTAAAGCTCCAAAAAGCAAATGAATGTCACTTTTGCACAGAATAGCGATAATAATTGAGATAAAATTAAAGCAGAATATAGAGCACATCCTCTCTATATATTATCGCAATAAGAATAGATTAGATTTTCAGAATAGATATGTATATATAGATATATAAGTGAGAACAGCCAAACAGGTCAGTATAGATGAGGCATTTCTAACAGAAATTTGTTAATTTTAAAGGCATATCATTTTGCCAAGTATTCAATGAAGTATTCAATGCAGTTATCGGTGAAATTATTTGACTCTAATTTGGATTAAAGCGAAACTCAAACTAATTAAAAGCAAATCATTATGTTTTCAATGGATGTGTGCTTTGAATGCAATAAATTAATTGTCAAAAAAGTGTTTACGAAAGCAAAAATCGATTAACAAAAAAAGTAATGCATTGACTCGACTTACGACAGTTGCAAAAAGAGGCACTGAAGCTGTTGTTTGGTTATCAATATTCACAGAATTTAAATCTAATAAATTATTAGCACTTGGGTTTGGCATCATTGACGGCGCACCCAATGAATCCTTTCGAAGGTTAAGACATCCGCCAATCATTCCGTGATCGAAGTTCTTATAACAGCCGACCCCAGTGTTCACATGAGACTCACCCCCAATGCTGACCGCATCGATCTGTGACACCATTTATGTTCAATTAGTTATCAATTGTCAGTTCATCTAATTATCAGACATTCATTTGTTAGACATTTAATTGATTGAAGGCATGCATTACTCAAATCGATTCGTTCAAACATTGCTTTAGTTTTGATGTTTTTTCCGAATCGATTTCATAAAAAAATGAATTCATAAAAAGATTAATTAAATTATTAATTCGTTCGTTATTTTACACTTTTTTTCCAACAAAAAAATTAACAAACTTTTGGAAAAATTCTTTTAAAACTTGATTTTGAAATAATAAATCAATAAATAAAAATAATACCAAGGTGTAATATAGATTTGTTAGATTATAAATGCAATTCTTTCAAATTAAAGAATCAAACTTTTGTTTAAAAAAAATATAATTTTTGATTAATATGTGAAATTGAAACCATAAAAAAACTTAAAATTTATATAATTTATATAAATTACATAAATTATAGTTCAAACTAAAGGATGTTATTTGAAAAATAGGGTAAACATTATAATTATTATACACTTTTAATGAATTATCCATGATACTTTTTTTGATTGGTTGAATTTTTTTTAAAAGAAAGCGTTCCGTTATTTTTAGTACAAAAGAAGAGATTTGTATCAAATAATGATTAGAGAAAGAATTTGAGTTAACCCCTATTTCCGACTCTTTTTATAATATTCTAATTTTATTATATTTGATGTAAAATATGATATTAATGTTGATTTGGAGGATAACTGAGGTTTTGCTTTTTCAGATTTGTTAAAACTGGACATATTGTTTGTGTCCGATTAATTTAATGATAAATTGAAGTGTTTTGTGAAAAAGCAAATTATCTGAAAAACAAAGACTAAAAAGAAAATAAAAGTAAACTCAAAGATTTCTCTTCGCTATAAAGAGATTCTTTGGTTTAGTTTTGTATTTTCTATTTTTGTTACACAACTAACAGACTTTGCATAACACAATACTAACCATATATTAAGATATTTACGAAAAATTTAGACAAATATTAATCATTTACTGAAAAGACTCTAAAATATGCAAATCTAATGATAGAAGAGTTGTACGTATTTTTAAATGAAGATGAAATGCAATTCTCTGATGACATTATATTTAAATTTTAATATTAAGTCTATCATCGATTCGCTCGTTTTCGTAGAGAATACTATTTATCAAATTTACTACTAATTTATAGAAGTGCACCAAATCTGCAAATAATATATTTTCTAACAATAAAACTAATTCTAAATTATTATCAAATATTATGAAAACTAATTTTCTATATTTAAGCAAAGGTTCACTAATTTATTGAGCCAAGGAATGTGCAGGAATGGGGGTTTGGTATAGGGCATGACATAAGACATGCCTACAATCTTATCTAATATTTGGCAAATGATTAATTTATTCTCGCATTTCGTGATTTAATCCAATCAATACATATATCGAAAAAATGGTTGGTTTGGGTCAGTCCTCATCCATTTGAAACAGAAAACTAATCTCTTAAGTAGACATCAATATGTGTTCCAAAGTGTCGATCAAATGCTTTTTGAGCAGAGAATCACTTTTTATTTTTATTACTTTTTTTATCTCTCATTCATTGAAACTTTGTTCACAAATTGTGTTCTAATGGTGTGTCAGTGTGTGAGTGAGGGTTACTTTACTTAAGTTTTATAATAACGACCAAAAATAACTGATAGTTATGTTATTATCAGATTTATTTATAAGCAATTATTTTAGTTCTATTTTTAGTTCATTATTAAGATTTTTATGAAATACTAATAATACTTAAAGTAACCAAAAGAGGATTAATTTCAACTAAAATTAAGTTAAAATATTGATATTATATAAAATGTATGTCTATATTATAGAATCTATAACTATATATAGATATACCAATCAATCATT
>JAQFZM010000682.1:0-26955 GCA_034695785.1 Galumna obvia
CAGAACTGACGGCACAGAATAAACCAAACATTTTATTCATTGATGAACCGACGAGTGGTTTAGACAGTAGTGCCGCTGAAGTTGTGGTTAAATGTCTTAAAAGCCTAACGAGAAGTCATGAGATGACAGTCATATCGAGTATACATCAGCCAAACCACGACTTATTCCTAATGTTTGATAAAATCTATGTTTTGGCAAAAGGAGGGGTTTGTGTCTATTCAGGTCTTCCACAAAATATGAGAAAATATTTAAATGACTGTCAAATAGAATGTACTGAAAGTGAAGTTCCGATCGAAGTATTACTGAAAATCTCATCCGAAGACAAAATGTCTGATTCTATTAAATCATTGACTCTTAAGACAAACGAAGAAAACAATAATTTATATGAAAAATGTTTGAATGAAAAAATGCATTCAATGTTTGAACAAAAGAATATATCGAAGAAATTCACTCTTAAAGATCTTAAACTTGTTTTGTGGCGAACAATGATATACACATTTAAGAGTCAATGGAAGACAATAGTCATCGAAACTCTTTTAATCTGTTTATTCGGTCTCTCAATGAGAGCACTATTTCCTTCTGAAATGATTAAACCCAACGGATGTATAAAAAATTTCAATACTATTTGTAATCAAACTCTTGAAGATATTCGGGACAATTCTTTAATCCAAACAAATATGGGTTATATTAATTGCATGACTTTTTCCATTTCATTCATTATTTTGATCTTTACTTCGATTTCTTTTTGCACTGAATTTAAAATATTTCAAAATGAGAGACAAAATCGTAAGAAATATAGAGTCGTCGATCATTTGAATTAAGTATCGCTTTTATTAACTCCTTATATGAAGTGCTTTTCATGCCTTAAACTAAAAGCGTTTCTCAAGACCCTAGGGTAAGGGTCTTAAATTTATACATAAGGGTTGCAATATTAAAGAAATGTATGCCCTTTAAGTTACTGTAATTCATGAAATCTATATTTTTCATACCTTCAACAAATTTTTTAACTGAAAAGAATTATAATTAACCTGGACTTATACTGACTGTCCTCAGATCGTGTCATATTAGTGTCAAATTTATTAGTACTTATTTTTTTCAAAATACAGATTTTTATTGACTTAAAAACAACAAAATATTATTTGGAAATATAAGGGTTTAAAGGGCATACTTTTCAAGGGTAAGGGTATAGAAATACAGCTAAGAGAGGGGAAAGGGATGTTCTTTTATAATTCTCTAAGGGTTCGCATAGGGTAAGGATGAGAAAATTTGGAAAAGTAGGAACTCTATTCCCGATCACTTCATACAACTGATCGACGACTGTATCTTAAAATTATTATTAATATTTTTTGTTTAGACTGGTATAGTACTGGGTCATTCTTATTCTCCCGAACAATAATGGACTTATTGACATTTATAATAATAATCTTGGTCTATTGTTGGTCAACGAGTTTCTACTCTGGATATGAGTTTTTCTTAACATCTTTTGTTATAAATATATTCTTATTTGTTTTAATACAAAGTTTTGCTCAAATCTGTGCAGTTCTGTCCCCAAATGATATAAAACTATCCCTTCTTTACGGTTTACTCATTCAAATGATTTCATTTGTTTTGAGTAATACTTTTATTCCTCTCAAAGAACTTCACTATACTTTACAAATATTGAGTTCATTATCTTATGTTAGACTCACTTTTGAAAACTTATTATTAATAATTTATGGCTTCAATCGATGTCCTAAAAAACATTTTTCTAAAGTCTTGTATTTATTTCAAATCAAAAACTCTGACTTTTGGACAAATTTTATTATATTAACTGTTATTACAATTATATCTAAAGTTATATTATTTTTATTTTTATATTTTAAGACAAATTCTATTTATAAACTAAATTATGTGATACTCAAACATAACAATAATTCTGAGCCTATTATTGATGTAAAGGAAAACTCTATCTATAAAATAAACTTTTAATTTGTGTAAAACTAAAGTCTTAAGACAACACTTAATACAAATTAAAATAAAATATATTTCAAATAAGACAATAATTAAATGGTTTATTTTTTAACGCCTTTGAAATAAACTATGAATTTACTCTATATTTTGAATAACCTCGCCCATTTAGTATTTATGATATGAGCAAGGTAGTTTTTAAAGTTTTCAAGTATCATAAGTAGGGATAGGACCTTTTAAAACTATAGCTTGAAAATACAAGCTAATAAATTGTATACCCAGATAAAATGCTAAAAAATTTAGAACCTATTAAATTCTATTTTAGTTTAATTTATAACCCTTTAATAAACATTATTGATAGTCATCGGTCAGTTTTCAATTTATTAGAGATTTTATCCTGATATAGTGTATAAGTAAGGTGAAATATTCATCATATATATAATTAAATAAGGGCTCATTTTTTACTGAATTAGATAATGTTATTTAGGAATATAAGATAAAATGTACTTTTTTAGGTACTATTTTGCGTTTGCAAATCATAATTCAAGTATCATAGTCTATACCAAAAAGTCAGTCATTTTCAAAGGTCATTTATAAATATTTTTTATTGTTTTTTAAAAATTAAATAAATGTTCTCTTATTAACCAAATCATTGATCATTTCCTTTGTCGGCAATACGTGATATATACTGTCATCAAAATATAAAGAGGTCTACTTTGAGTAAATTTTTACCCAAGTATCTATTTTCTTTGATTATGTAAAGTGCAATGTACTACAGTGTACGCTCGATTTTACAGGTTTCGATATAACCAGATTTCGGTTTAACCAGGTGATTTTAAAAGCACCGGCAGCTCCTATGAGAGTCTTAATGTTTAACAAGTTCAATTTAACCAGATTCAATTTAACCAGAATTTCGATATAACCAGAAAAATTTGAGCACACACTTAATAATAAAAGGCATTCAACTTAAACAAATTTAAACAAGTATTTCTAAAACTTTAAAATAAACCTTTTTTTAAAAATAACATTTTATTTTGAACTGTTGTCTATACACTATAATTTTTAGTTATAAATTTTAACCAAAAAGACAAGAATTCGTTTTCTAATTGTAGTAAAGCATAAAATTAAGATTTTGATTAAATTTATTCTCTAATATATACTACGAAAGAATATATACTACAATAACCAATACTACTTGGCAAGTTATTAACTTATAAGTCAGATCAAATCAAGTACTAAACCTTAAACTATACTTCTAATTTTGATTCAACTCAAATTTTTTCTTAAGAGATAGTTTTTACTCATTATATTCTTTACAGTTCTTTAGAGTTTAAATTTCAAGAATGTTTCAATAAAATAAAATTTTTATTTTATGAAATCCAATAAACCTTCATACCCTAATATTACTAATAACAAGGACTCTGCTAAATTAGACCAAATCAAGCATGAATGGTCACCCTAGCTATAAATTTTTTTCGTAATTTCATTAATCAATGGCAATTATATCGTTTTGGTTAACAAATTAGAGAATAAATTATTTGAAAATCAATTTAAGAATTAAAAAACATCTCAAAATTACAGATTTTAGCCAGAATTTACCCATTCTCTATTATTAAATAAAATAATTGTCATTTTTAGCAACTTTTTTCTATTATTTCGATTTAACCAGATCATTTTGCCAGCACCAAGCATCTGGTTAAATCGAGAGTACACTGTATATATATAATAAACTTTTCTTTTGATAAATTAAACAAAAATTACATAAAATTCACTGAAATGCGTATAAAATCTAATAATTTATTTAATACTAGCCCTTGGTCAATCCATTTATTACTTATAGTCAATTGAAAGCTATACATATTTGTGATCAAACAATCTTAACTTTTCATATAAATCTTAATATAAGAATGGAGAACCTTGGTTATATACTTTTGATTATACCTATACTTAGTTTATATATAATTTATAATAAGTCTTATAAAAGTCTTTTCTCTAATTCTATACAATAGAAGTGTTTCTCAAAATATTTTGAGAAAAATAAGATTAAATAAATTTTTTGTGTCATTTAAACAGAATTTTTCAGTGTTGGAGAGCCATCACTGGCGGTTCGCCATATCCTGTTTTCATGACTCACAAATCTTCGATCACTTGTCTTGTGATGAATGGAAACAAATTGAATCACTTCTAAAGTCATTAATTTTGGCGACTGATATCACCCGACAAAATGATTTCATTGCAATTTTTAAGAATTATTTATCAAATCCTCACTCATTTTCGATGGCAATACCAGAGAACCGACATTTCATATTACAAATTGCTCTCAAATGTGCAGATCTCGGAAACCCGTGTCGGCCCTGGAATTTGAGTAAACAATGGAGTGAACAGATTTGTAATGAGTTTTATAGACAAGGACATTATGAACAACAACTCAATCTACCCATAACTCCAATCTGTGACCGTAACAGCACTGGAATTGCTCGCATACAAACAGGTATTCCAAATCGAGGGAAAGTTTTTTTTTCTAATTTTTAAATTAAAACAATTTTTGTAGACTTTTTTAAGAATATCGTCAGTCCTTTGTTTGAATTATGGGACCAATTCTTATGTTCTCCACTTTCGCGACAACTTATTAAAAATCTTCGTTTTAATGACAACCAATGGAACCATTTTGTGGCCAAAACCGAACTAAAGCGCAGACACTCCATCGGAAGTGTCTTCACTGCCAAAAGACAATTAGAAACTCTCAGAAGAAGTTATTCTTTAAATAATTTAAAAGATTTGAAAATCCAAATGAGTTTAACTGAATTCAAAAGTGCTTATAAACCCGAAACTAAGAAATGCGTAAATGGATGTGGAAATGGATGTGGAACTCCGCCCAATGTCGATGACTCTAACTATAGATATTTTAGTAAATCTAAAGTTTTATGGGATCTTCAAATGGATGAGGAAGAAGAAGAAGAGAGCGAACACAATCAAAACACAACGCCTAACATTAAGCCCTACTGTTTGCAAATGTCAGCTCAAGTCGCACAACCATCTCATACATCCTATTTATATGAAAAGGTACTCTTATTCTGTTCTAATTTTAATAAAATGCATTATTTCTGGAATTCTATTCAATAGAGTGTATATTATTGTATATATGCTCTCATTTTCTTTTATTTCGTTACAAAATCTCAGTTTAATGACTGCAAGAAATAGTTTTCTGTTATAGAAATCGACAAAAATAACTGAATAAATATTCAGATTTTCAGCGCTTAGTTTCTAAAACCTCTTCTTTTGAAACAAATTAGAAATTTTGTTAAAAATGTTTTTATTTTATGTTGGAGTCAATGTATCGGAATTTAAATTATAAAATCTTTTTTAAAAACCCAATTGAAGTGATTGAGAGTCACTGAATATTTTTTATTTAGATATCGCTCTTAAAAATTAATGATATTAAAAGTTGTGATACTCTTTGGATAAATTGCGTCAAACTCTCCAATCAATTATTCAATTGAATCGTTTGAGTATAACTTAAAGCAATTTCTCAGATCTTATCGAAACTCATATAAAAGATTTCTTGAATTCAATTAAAAGCGATCCTCTGGTCATCACTAGTTTAGACGCTTCTCATGGGTTTGCCCTCAGCTATAACTCTCTATCGATTATTCATTAATCGTTAGACAAATTCCTGTGCTCTGACGCTCTGACGCTTTCCTCTCTTCGCTATTAAATTGGTTTTTCTCGAATAGATTTAAATCAACGCATTTCGTATATTTTACTGAAAAATAGGATAAAATATAAAAATACTCTCTTTTTTGTAAATAAACTTAAGTTTTACTGAATATTAGAATTCATTTCGAGTCGAAAATTGTTCAAATCTTTTATCAATTCCTCTATTTTTTTGAGAAAAGTTTTTATGAGTTTAATAAAAGTTGACATTTGATGAGCACTAAAATTGAGATCATTATAAGAAAATCGGAATAGAAAAGAGGTATTGATCGGTGACTGACGGCTATAATTTCTGTCAAATGTTGGCCGACATTCTTGTGTCGAGTTTTGCAATTCTACTCATAAATCATAATTTGCTGTTATTTTTGTCAATCAATGAATTTTTCTGAAAATATTTGCAATAATTTTAATATAAAGTTTAGATTCTAAACAAAATATAGATATCATTTCATATAATAAAATACATCGAATTTCATATTTTCAATAAAAAATTCGTTTCTTTTCATTAAATTAATTAATGAGAAAACATGTGATTTAAATATTATTTAAATTTTTACTTTTTTTATTTAATATTAATATAAATTTTAAAATTTTATTTTGAATTATTAATAAATCTGTAAATTTTGGAATAATTAAGTTTTATATAAAAATACATTTTTATGTTTTTAGTTATTAGTTTCTAAATATTAACGATTAAATGTTGTTCACAGAAGCACCTGATTGGTCGCCGCGGTTCAGCTCCGGGTTGTATCGGTGTATATACGAGTTGTGAATTAGCCGCAGCGGCCGCCTTAGTCTTCCTCCACGAAGCCGTCGCATCTCAAGAACAGCCCCGACGATCATCATTTCCGGCGGATCGGTTGGGTGTGTCGGGTGGTGTCCGACATTCAACTAATAATATATACAACACAACAATTGGTGCTAAACTCAATAGAAGTGGTGCGATGAGGGGTCGATCCCTTGAATATTTAGTTTCATCGCTTAAGAAAAACAAAAGCTTTTATCACTCGACAAATGGCAGTCACTCTAAGTTTCTTCGACGACAGGCCTGTTCTTTGGACTCTGGCGCCGACTCAACTGCCCTCCAATGGTTTTTCAATAAACCCCGAAGAGGTTCTGTTCCTCAGGAAATACTCATCGAATCGTTGAGTAATTACAGGAATTAATAAACAATGAGTATAAAAGTGCCAAACAATCAGAAAAAGGCTTAAGAAGTGTCGGTCTGTCAGAGACTTAACAAAACTATGAAATAAAGGAAAGCTTTGAATATTATATTATGTTTGGTTGCATTTTCTATGCAATTATTGCTCACAAATTTATTTTAATTTCTTTTTTTGTCGAAATCTTAACACTGGAGTGAAGGAAAGGAAAGACAGTATTTAAGAGTTGCGCCAATTTATGCGATATTAATATATTTACAATTTATGTAATTCTAGTCAATTGTCAATCAATTACTTCCCAAACCATTCAAATCAATGCTCAAACATTTGAGTCAACTTTTTTATAGCATTATTACTATTATTATACAAACAGTTATTAATATAACGTTTTATCTTATTATTGATTAGTGTTTAGTGTTTTTCACCAAAAATTGACTCATATTTGATATAATCGAACGAACGATTAATTATCGCAAATCTTAAAACTTTTCGATTTTTTAAATTTTCAATCAATGATTGATTGAAATTTTGACTAATAATTGGTTTGATTTTAATTAAATAATTTCTTATCGATCGGTGATTAAAGTTAATCATTTGATCATTTATTCGGTTCTTATAATGAGTTAAAAATAGTGTAAATAAGTTTGGATTTTATTATTAGGGCTCGTCTTTCGTATTCAGTACTAATATAAGTGCTGTCAATATCGGTATAGAACTGGTAATTAGTGGAGCAAATAATTACTATAATTAATCCTAATCTCTAGTCTTTTATATTAATTATGTTTTATTCAACTCTTGGTTTAATAGTCTTTTAGAACTCGTTATAAATTGAGTAGAGTTTTAGAACTTTAATTAATGAACTTTTTTAGATGTGTTTTGAATATAACTTTTGCTCATTTATATCAAAACTCAGAGACAACTCTTGTGTTTAGAATTTCATCGACTGAGCGATGAATATCTCATATTTACTACAAATCTGTTTGTTTTATATATAGTTATAAAGGTTTTTGATGTCATTTACTCGAAACGAATTTGTTTAAAAAATAAATTATAATAAATAATAATAATATTAATAATAATAATAATAATATGTTAGAACTTTTATATAACAAATTAATCATAAAAATACCGATTTTACTGTAAACCCAAATAACACTTTTTTAATAAAACTTTTTTTAACAAAATATTATTTATTCACAAAAATTTGAGAGTTTTTCATATTATAAATATATTAAACATTAATTAAGTGTTTTGGACGCGACTCCAGAGTTTCTTCTGAATATCTTCATCTTCCAACTGTTCTAAAGTGAGTAAAGACAAACCCAACTGATCCTCCTGTCAAATAAAATGTTTTTGAAAATGATTTGAAGATAGACTGCAAGTGAACAAGGTGCAACTATATAAACATACTGGACATTGACTCATAAGGCAATATTATTAAAGTATTAAAACTTTTTTAAACTTAAAAATTGTGATAAAAATTAAAGTTTTATATATTTTTAAAACAATTTTTAGTCAACTCTAATGTCCACTAAATATATGTAGTGCTGAAACAGAAGAGTACTGACTCTAGTAAAAGGCTGTGCCATTTGTCTGAGGAAACGTTTTGACAATTGAACGGCCTCTTCAATACTAAGATTGAGAACTGAGTCTTTAAGATGTTCTTGAATCCATCTTGGTAATTTTTTCAATTTGTCTGAACGAGCAAAACGCTAATAATATAAAAGTTATGTTAAAATCTTAAATTTAATATAAAATTTAATACTTTATCTGCGAAACACATAATTCCGTAATCAGTTTTGCCTCTAAAGGCTCGTCCGACACATTGGGCCGAATGTCTCATAGCATCAAAAGTGAGAAAATCATTTTCTCTGATTTGGAACTGATCGCGAAGATATTCAAGTCTTGCCTTTAGGATTCGTGACTGAGTGTAAACATAAGGTATTCCAAACATAATAACACAACGACCCAAATGGTGGTCAAAGTCAATGCCTTCAGAGACTTTTCCGCGCGCAACAGATAAAAGAACGGCTCCCCTACCGTTTTCACAGGCCTTTACATAATTATAAAGGGCGAGACTCGTCTCACGTGAATCCTGGGTCTCAATAAATAATAATTTGTTGCGTTGGATATTATCAACAATACCTTGCTCATACCAAGCAGACACAATCTGTTCCATATATAAATAACTCGTAAAAAAACAGACGACACCGTCGGGAACAACGGCTGACAAATCAACCAAAAGATTTCCATAATTTCTGATGACTGCCATATCGTTTCGGGTCTCAAACTTAGAACTAATGGCCATTTGGTCGTTACCTTTAGTTACAATCATTGGAAGAATGCATTGACGCGATAACGTCATTGTCAGCGATACCGCCAGCACTGGACGGAAATCTAATATTTTTGGATACATTTCGAGCGGCGATAGAGTACCAGAAGTTATGATTACTGATTGAAATCTTTCGAAAACTGGTTTGATAGCAATGGATGCGTCCAAACAACTAAAGCTAAGAATTGGATTCGGAATTGTTGGGGTTCTGTCGTCAAAGGGTTCGATGAGAAGAGTGAACCCTTTAGTATAAGTACTGACTAAAGTCGCAAAATTGCATAACAAAGTCAAAGGTGTGAAGTCTGTTATGTCACTCACTTCAAGAGTTCTAATTAATGAACGAAGTCTTTCGGCACAGAATCGAAGCGGTTTTCTTTCGATACAAACTTTGGTCGAAATATCTTTGAGAAAAGAGGCCGGACTTTCCTGTGAGACGTGTTGTACTCGAAGTCTACTCTTCACATATTCTAAGAGTCGTTTTAGGAAAAGAGCAAAATGTTCAGCATTTCTAATATTGCCCGGAATCGCTTCTTGTAATATATCGTCGGGAAGTACCGGATTGGCTAAAAAGAGATCCGTCTCTCGCGCTATATTCGCTTCTTTAAGTCCTTCGACTAATCGCTGATATTCTGTTTTAAGTTTATTTTCATCGATTTCTTTGATTCCACGAATTGTTTCTTGAAGTGAACTAATATTTGTCTGACACTTATCGAGAAGTCGTTTATTAATGGTAACACTCATCGATTCAATACAAACGTTGTCGATATTATGGGCCTCATCGAAGACAACCACTGAGTTCTTCGATAATTCTTTGGAAACTAATTCAGCGATTTTTGGGTCCAAAAGATAATAATAACTATAAACAATAACATTTGCCTGAGTTATGGCATAACGAGCGGTAAAATATGGACAAAACCCTTTTGAACGTCCGTAGGCTTTGAGGTCATCGATATCATAAACACCACTCGGAAGAGGAAATTCACGGCCTTTTGCGTCAAAATTTTCAAAGAAAGAGCACATATTCTCTGAATTTTGTTCTGATTTAGCGATCGATCGCTTATGAGAAGCGGTTAGACTAAAGCACTTCCCGTCCACTGCTTTTCCGTCGCTTTCTTTACTGACAATCGGATGAATACATAAATTCTTTCTCGAAGTCAAACATAAACCGACGAAATTGTTTTTGTTTTTATCGATCGATAGTTTATTGTAGTAATCATTTAATTGTCTCAACTCTTCGATCACTTTTTCGATCTCTGGAACAGTTCGCGAACAATAAATCAATTTTGAGATATGATTTGGTCTCTGTTTCTGATATGCGATAATCAGAGCTAAAAGAGAAATAGTTTTTCCGGTTCCGGACGGCATCTCCAGTAATCCGTGTCCGCCGGCGTCCAAACACTTCTTGAGTTCACACATATATAAGAACTGTTCCGGATATATATAATTGTATGGAAAATAAACATCCAATCCATCGATATTTAACCTTAAATTAATTGTCAATCATTTTAATATTTGTTTAAATTATGACTTAAAACACTTTAGAGATAATTAAGACTTTAATACTTAAGACTAAATACTTACTTCATTTTAAATTATTTGTTTATTGACTCAAAAACAATTAAATCAATGAAAATGTGATTAATTTAAATACAAGTGATTAGACTCTCATTTATTCAAAAGTCTTTCAAATTTTGTTGTTTTTGTTTTGTTTCAAAAATTTCGTCGATTTTCTCATTTAAAGTCCAAAAGTGTTTATTAAACGTTAATCGTTTACTAAACGTTAGTAAACGTTAGTAAACGTTTAGTAAACGATTGAATTTAATTTTTCAATCTTTAAACGAATAATTTAATTAAATTTTTAATTAATTAAAAAACTATACAATAGACTCAATATTTACCCATTTTTTGGTAAATTTCTGGTACTTTAAACGAATAAAAAAAAGTCTTTCATAAAGTTTTAATTTAAGAGTTTTAATCAAATCTTAGTTAAAGTTTTTATTTTACAAACAATTGAATGAAAGGTATATAAAATGGATTCAAAGACATTCATTTAAGAGAAAGAAAAAGAGAATAAGGACTAAGCGGTCCATTTAAGACATCGGGTGTCGCGATGAGTCTTAAGACAGTTGAGAGAGCAGTACCGCATTCCACAGTTAACACACGTATAGTTTGATCCAAAGCCACAAACACTACAGAAGTGTCGTTTGACGACATAACCAACTTTTTTGTTGGAATCAGTTGTGAGAGGTATCGGTGATGGGGCCGCACAACTCGTATAATTGGGTGCCTCACTCTTTGCGTCCTCTTCTATCAAATTATTAATGGCTAAGAGTCGTGAGCGCGGAATGGCGTGTCTTTTAGAGGCAGAGCCAACACTATTTGTATTACTTTTAGGGGTGTCTTCAAATTTAGGGGCCTTTTTATGCATAACAAGATTAGCATGTGGGTCATCGTGGAAATTATCTCTTTCTAATTGTTCCAAACGATTCCTCTGTCGCCTATTTCTGGCGCTTTCATCGAGAATACGGTATTGTTGTCTCTGAACTGACTGTCGATTTGATCCAATTGTTTGTTTAAGTTTTGAACTCATTTTAAATGTTTTATGAAATGTGAGCACAAAATAAATCACTCGATGTCTATAAATGATATTTTGTCCATAAGATCGTCGATTTGATTCTTAAGTCTATCGATAATATCACTGGAAATGAAGAGATGTGTTGCGTCCAAGTCTTGGATAATAAAACGAGTGCCCAAAGCGTTTGTGTCGTCCAAATGCAACAAAAATTGTTTCATCTGAGGATCGCATTCAATAAGGATTCCCTTCTGGACCTGAACCATGATTTTGCTTCTGAATCATCACTTCATCACCACTTCATTGAAATTATAATCAAATGTTTTATTGTTTCAATTCTTCTCTGAAAACACATCCGATGCGGCGCTGCTTTCAAATGTCATGAATTACGTCAATAAATAGTAATAAATAAATCCCTTTTTCTTTGAAATCTCATTGAAATCAATTTTAGTTTATTTTGTCGTCATTTTTGTCTTTTTATTGGATTAAAAATATGTCGAAAAAGTATTTTAGAAAAAAATAATTAAAATCTGAGTTTTTTAATGTGATATCAGTTTTAATGTTTGTTTTGATTTTGTTATCAAACGTTTAATTAATAAAATGTTTTGCAATGTTTTGCCTAAAATTATGATTAAATCCTTTAAATTAAACATTTTTGCGGCAAAACAACAAAACACTCGTTTTAATCAATTTTTTATTTTCTGATATTTTTTCAATTTTTTTGTTTCGATTAATTGAGAAAAAATGAATTATTTTATGATTAAAATTTAGTTAATTTTATTAAATTATTTGCTATAATTAACAGTAAATTTGTGATGAAATTATAATTTAATGCAAATTTTAATATAAGAATTGACTTCAAATGATTGAATTGCTTACTCTCTGCTCATAATTATTATAATAATAATTAAAATAATGTCTAAATTAAATGACAAACAAATTAACGAATCGAAAGATAATAATAAGAGTCTATCCCTCGACCAACGATTCACTCAATTGGAGTCATTGTTGACAATAGGACCGACACTTTTTGACGGAAAGTCTATTAATTGTGAACTATTGGCCGATGTTTTAATTGCTGTTCAATACGAGTGTCAGAGGTTTGACATCATTTTATTTTTCGTTTCCTTTTTTCAATTCAATCACTTAATGACACAAAAAATTACATTTAATGTTAATTTTCATTAAAAAGTGATTTTATTTTGTGATTCCGATTAACTATTTTTTCCTTTTATTTTAATCATTTGTTTTAATAAAATGCTTTGTTTTTATCAAATCATATAAAGTTTATAAGTTATTGATTACACATTGATTGCAATAAATGATTAAACGAAGAATTTTCTCAGGAATTTAAACAAAAAAAATTATTTAAAAGAATTTGTGAAAAGTTTTATAGTTTTATAGTTGTGTTTAGTTTTATCTTTAGTTTTATTTTCTATTTATTTGTCTAAGAATTGAAAATTATATGAAAATTGTTAGGAATGCGAACACAACCCGTAATAAACAACAGCAGAAGTTCTGTGAATTTGTCAAACCATTAATCGATAGAATCAATGAATTACAACTTAAGACCAATGATTTTGAACAGTTAAAAGTAATAGGAAGGGGTGCCTTTGGTCAGGTGGCTCTGGTCAAGGTATGCAACTATATATTTATATATTCTTATATTAATATATTCTAATAATTTCTCTTGAATTTTATAAAAACAAATTAAAATTTAGGCTAAAAATAATGGAAATGTTTATGCGATGAAGACATTGAATAAACTTGAAATGCTTAAAAGGGCTGAGGTATGGCTCACATCATATTTATTGACTATTGTTTTGAATAAAATCCAATTATTGAATACAATAGACGGCCTGTTATCGCGAAGAGAGGGATATTTTACTGCACGGATCGCGTGATTGGTTCACAAAATTATATTATTCGTTTCAGGACGAAACCAATCTCTACCTAATTATGGATTATTATATCGGAGGTAAACAAACATTTGTTTCCAGTTCACGACATAACCTCTAATTCAACCCCAAAGAAATATTTTACTAATTTTTAATTCATTTAATTTTAACTCTTTTTCTTTCAAATATAAGCAAAAAAAGATTTTTTAAATACTTTTTTTTCTTTAAGTCATCGATCGATAGATTTTCTCATATAATCTCCTTTTAGTTATTTATAGATTAGACAACTTTTAAGATATATATCAAAATAACATTTTGTTTAAATAACTATTTTTTTCGATAAAGAATTTAGAGTTTTATTGGATTAAGTTTAGGATAAAAGAGTTGAAAAGAAAAATCTGTTTTCTGTACACTATTTGTGTCGGACTTAAAAGAGATAAGAAATTGTTTTAATGCCTGAATTAAGTTTTTAAACCGTTTAACAAATAAGAGTTACTATAATAACTATAATAGTATATAAACTAATAAATATATAAGATTTTATAAAATTGAATTTTAATTGAAATTTCAGGCGATTTATTGACTTTACTCTCTAAATATGACGACAATCTTCCAGAAGACATGTGTCGTTTCTATACGGCACAAATAATTTTAGGTATTTCATAGTTATTCCATTTATTAGTCTTAGATTAAAGACAATGTTTTTTTTGAATGAAAGCTCTCTCTTCACTTCACGAAATGGGATACATTCACAGAGATGTTAAACCTGATAATATTTTGCTGGATTCAAACGGACACATAAGACTCGCTGACTTTGGTTCTTGTATAAAAGTTTCAAATGTAAGAACAGACGGTGTTTGTACTATAGCTGTCGGCACACCTGACTATATATCACCTGAAATACTCAAAGCAATGGAAGGCAGCAAAAACTCAGGTATAATATGAGTCAAAGGAATAAATTAAATTTGTGGTAAACATAGGACTACTCTATTCATATGAGGTCGACTGGTGGTCATTAGGTGTTGTCGTTTTCGAATCCCTTTATGGCGAAACACCATTTTATGCGGAATCATTGATTGAAACTTATTCTAAAATAATGAATCATAAGCTCTGTTTTAAAGTAAATATATTATGATTTAAGTTAATGACTAAATGGCAAAACATTTATAATTAGTTTCCGGTGAACGCAAAAGTGACGGATGAGGCCAAAGATCTTATTTCAAATTTAATTACCGATCAGTCGTCGAGATTCAAGAGTTTAGAGCAGTTTAAGTCTCACTTATGGTTCACTGGTTTGTATTAATTTGTGCTTAATTTCTATTTTAAAGATTTCACTTAATTTTTCATTTTAAGGAATACAATGGGATTCTTTGCGTAGAGTTCGTCCACCCTATCAGCCGACAGTCAGTGGTCCTGAAGACACATCAAATTTTGATATCGAAGAACTTCGACCACCAAATAATAACCCAAATTCTGCGGGAATGGGTCTCGCCATGAACTCAACCAAAGATTCGTTACTTAACATTCATTTGCCTTTTGTTGGTTTTACTGCCACTTTCACTGCTCCCGAACAGAGACTTAGCAAAATAAATGATGAAAAAACTTTAGTTGAAAATAGTATTGAATTAAACGGTGCAAACTTGATTCCAGAGGCAATACCTCCTTTGCCAGAATCAGCCGCTCCTGAATTGATAACAATTACAAATGAAACGATTGACGGCTCTTTAGATTTAGAGCGCAGAATAATCCTTGAAAATGAATTGCGTGCCGCTCGACAGGAATGGAGTGAAGCCACTGG
Organism: Galumna obvia; assembly: GCA_034695785.1. Classification (NCBI taxonomy): domain Eukaryota; kingdom Metazoa; phylum Arthropoda; class Arachnida; order Sarcoptiformes; family Galumnidae; genus Galumna; species Galumna obvia. Next base: position 15,422 of record JAQFZM010000682.1, read on the forward strand.
ACTTCTGACTGAAATGAAAAAAGAAAAGAATTCTCTTTCTTTGAGATTAAGAGCCAAAGAAGAAGAACTCGAACAACAAATCGAGAAAGACACTCAATTGAGACAACAATTAAGAAATTCTGAGAAAGTAAAGCGTCAACAGATTGAAGACATCGTCACTCTTCAGACACAATTAGATAAAGAAAGGGAACTTAGGATTGAGGGTAAAACATCTTTACTTTAATTTTGTTATTAATATTTTATATTTGATTAATTAAAAGCTCAAATGACTATAAAAGAATCTGAAGATAAGATTATATCTTTGGACACAAACAGACAAAATCAGAACTTTAATGAAAAGGAAGAATTATATTTAAGACGAATCACTGAATTAGAACAACAATTAGAACTACGAGAGTCGGGTACAGAACAACCGGCGCGCGACCACATTAACGAATTGGAACAACAGGTCCTTCAATTACAACAACTTCAGCCAAATTGGGAGCGACAGATCAGTGAAATCATTGATTGGGTCTCTAATGAAAAGGAGGCCCGAAATTACTTACAACAAATGGCGGCCACAATGACTAAAGAACTCGAAAGACTTCAACTTCAACAACAACAACAACTTTTAGGTCAACGGTATTCACCGCCCGCACAACAATTCTTAACACCGAATAAGCAACAGAGTTGGCAGGAAAGGAGGTCAGCCCGAGTCGACAAACAAGAATTACTTCAATTACAACTCGAACTTCAAAATGAAATTGAAGACAAACAACGAATTCAATCCGATTTGCAGAGAGTTCAGAGAGAAATGAATATTGTTTTGACAGATTTAACAGAAACCAGAGTTGAGTTACAGAGAATACAAGAACAGCACAATAAACGCCAGTCTTTGCCGCCAACAAATGCTCCGAATATTGTTTTCTCTCACGAAAGCCGATCGCCTGTCGATCATCAAAACCAAATGCAAATTCATTCGTCACCAGTCATTGAATCAGACGTTGAGTCAACCGACACCTCATCCCTATCAGAAACACAACGCTTTACGATATGTTCGCAACAAAAACATTCATTCATTGTTAGGACATTTGTGGCACCACTAAAATGCAATCACTGCACATCTCTTATGATTGGTTTAGTCAGACAGGGAGTCGTTTGCGAAGGTATAGTAAACCCCTATAATTCAAACGCTCTATATTTCCAACATTTTCTATAAATCGAACATTACCTTGACCATTTTGAAATTTATAAAAGATAAAACCCCAACACAAGTTTCATTAGAAAAGTTAGGTTTGGGTTTATCAGGGATGGTTAAAGGAGCCGTCCTCAGGGGTATCATAGGGGGGATTTGGAAAAACCCTATTTTTCGATCAAATAAAATAGTTATTTTTGTTTGTTTAGGTTTAAAATGTTTTTTTTAGATTTATGTTAAACCGAATAATTATTTAAGATTTACTTTCCTTTAATTCTACTTAAAATTTAACAATAATGTCATTAATTTCTCAAAGTTTAAATAGTTTAAATAGTTAATTTTTAGACAACTTATCAAACATTTTATTCTCAAAATGATTTTTTCAATAAAACAAATTGAATTACTTAAATATTACTTAAATATTACTTAAATATTACTTAAATATAAGTTTTATTTTTTGTTTTTGAAATTTTAGTTAAAATTATTGGTATCACTTTTATATGCATTTCAATGAGATTTGATTTTCATACTTGGTTAAAATTAACTGTTTGTTAAAATTATTGGTTGTTTAAATTATCGGTAGTTTTTTAACATTAGGTCTATTGGAATAGGATTTTGGTTTTAAGTTTTAGTTAAAATTATTGGTACTTAAAATTATGGATTGAGTTCTGTATATAAAAACATTTCTTTGTATACTATAAGTCGAACAAAAAATTTCGGGGTTAGAAATAGAGCTTTTTCTCTATTTCTTGAATTATGTTTGATATCTTATATCTTGGTTTTATAGTTTGTGGCTTTGCCTGTCATGTCCATTGTATGGGCACAAACAGTACCTGTCCATGTGATGATGCCCGTCAACGACCCGTTGGTATTGACCCACAAAAGGGTATCGGAACCGCATATGAAGGTGTGCTTTGATTTATAAAACTTAATATAATTATTTGTCTTAAATTGAAGGTTATGTGAAAATACCAAAGGCTCGGGGAGGGGTTCGTAAGGGTTGGATTCGTATGTTTGTAGTGGTCTGTGATTTCAAACTCTTTCTGTATGACCTCAATTCAAATAATGACTCTTTGAGTTCGACTTCAAATTCTTATAACACATCGGCTGTGAATCAGGAAACAAATGGCAATTCTATTAATATAACTCCTTTTGTTTCAGTTAATACTTTAATTGATATGAGGTATGAATTCATTTATTTTATATTATTTTTAAATAAATCTTTTCTAAAATTTTTTTAGGGATGAGTTCTTTAGTGTGAATGGAGTTCTAGAAAGTGATGTGATTCACGCATCGCGTAAAGACATTCCCTGTATTTTCCGAGTGAGTACTTCTATGTTAGGGGACGACGGGTGCCAACGGTTTACTCAACTAATGTTAGTCGACAGAGAAAGTGAGAAAAATAAATGGATCGACGCTTTACACGAATTGCATCGAATTATTAGAAGAAATAAACTTTCGCCCAGAAATGTATGACTTATTTTGTATAACAATTAATTAAACTTTAATTTCAATGAATAGCCTCTTCGGGCGCACACCGTTTTAACAACTGTTCACTTGAGTTCTTTAAGACATCCGAATAATATTAATTGTTGTATAGTTATCGATGAAACCCGTCTTTTAATCGGTTGCGATGACGCTCTTCTTTGTTGTGATGTTGACATCCATTCATATCATCGTTTGACAAATTCTAAACGTATTCAACAATTGTCTCACTCTTTGAGCGAACAATTGATTGTATCTCTCGCTGGAAAACAACGACAAATAAAGGTTTGACTTATTTTAAAACAAACAAATGTTTAAAGAATTTATTTTATTTGACAAAACAGTTAATTCCGATCCGCGGTTTAGATAATGATAACATTGAATGGATTAAAATACCCGAAACTAAAAATGCGACCACTTTTGCATTAGTATCGACCGCTTCTATTAATTATATTTGTGTCGCCATTAAGAAAACTTTACTTCTCTTTGAAATTACGAGAAAGAAATGTCGCTATTCTTTCAGTCGAGAGATTCAAATGGCGCTTAACATTCAAACATTGAATACCTGTAAAACCAATTTGGTTGCCGTCGGAACGGCTTCTAATTTTGTTGTCTATAATTTAAGTCAACGCGAGTCACCACCACTTTGTATGCTTTCCAATATTAGTCTTAATGTCAAAACAAATGATTATTTCAATTGTTTAGATTTGGTGAATCAGGAATGCAATGAATTGTCGTATTTAATTCAAAATCCAATCGACGCTTTGATGTGCCAACCAATTACTGACAAAGAATGGGTTCTTATATTTGCCCGTATGTTATATCAACTATTTTGTCTCCAATCAATATTTAATAAATCCTTTATTTAAGACTATGGCGTTTATGTCGATTCCTTTGGGCGACGAACCCGTTCTTTTGAGCTTCAATTTCCGACTCAGCCCTTATATATCGCCACTCTCTCCACATCTGTCTCTACTCTTCTTTTATCATTTTCTTCTACACATATCGATGTCTTTGACTTGTCTTCAACGCAATGGATTCAAACCATAAATCTTAAGTCGAGTCGACCCCTTCAGACAAGTGGACAAAAGTCATTATTTATTAATATTTTGAAAATATTTGAAATTCATTTATGATTTTAGTTCACTTCTATGTCTGACAAATGCGTGTGATTTACCCCTTATGGTCCAAATCGTTCCCTCAAACAAAAACGAATATTTGTTGAGAGTCGGAGGTCTGTACTCATTCTTAAATGAAATCAAATTGAAATTAAATGTCTTTTAGGGGATTCTTCGAAGTCATTTACATTAAACACAAATTCATCGAACCAACGGTTTTCGCAAATTGGGGCCAATAATAGCGAAATGTTAAAGAAAGTGAGAATTAACTGACAATTGAAAGCATTTCTCAATTATTTGTTTTCGGGACTCAAATTAATTTATTAATTTTATTAATAATTAAATTTTCAAAAGTTTTAGTGCAAAATCACAAACATTTTGATTAAAATTAAGATAAATTAAATTAAAAATAGCTTTAGTTTAAAGTTTAAACGTTTGGTTTTTATACTACTCTTTGTATGAAATTATTTTAATCATCGAAAACACAAAATTGAGTTCTGCTGTGATTTAGTTTTTTCTTATAATATATCGAAACTAATGTTATGTTAATATTCACAGAATTCGCGAATACAAATCAGTGGTCCCTCAGATTTTAATCATATCTCGCATTTGGGACCCGGCAGTGGACCCTTTACTTCAAACTTAATCGATTGTATGGTTTGAACTCCTTTTCAATTTTATGAACTATTTTTGTCATTTGTTTTGATAGTAAGCCATTCGAATACTTCGACTCAAGCTTTGAGACAATCGCGAGAAGAGTTGTCAACAACAAGACGTCGAGATTCCACTTCTTCGAGTCATTCTTCTTCGAGTCCTTTCAAATATTGAGAAATGAATCATAAATTTCTTTAATATATTGTTATTATTTATTTATTTTACAATTTGTTTAAATTTATAACAAAAATTCATTTATATTTAAACTATTTATTACTATTAGAAGTGATTATTGTTTTTATGTTTTGTTTGTTTTTGTCGTCAGTTTTGATATAAAGATATTTCGAATTAAAACTGAATTTTTGCTTAAATTAATCCATTATTTAGAGATTTAAAGAAAAGTTCAACGAATGAGTGTTTATCACTACTTCTCTGAATCTCATGAATACTCAATATATTCAGAATACTATTAAAAGAGAATAAATAGATTCAAACGTTTTATAGTCAATTAGTTCAACAAAAATAAGACTAACATAACATAACATAACCATCAAATTCTTTGTCTCAATTAATTCATTAATTTATTTAATAAATTAATCAAAATTTTGAACAGAAATTAGGGGTTTCTATAATTCCAGTGATTTATTATCAAAAGATTTCATGCGTTTTTAGTGATTAAAATGTGAATGACTTAAAATTTGGTCACAAAGTAATCATAAAATCCCAAAAACAGTTAAACCTTTAAGTTAAAGGTTTTAAAGTTTAAACCGATTATGAATTTCAAGTTATAAAAGCAAAAGCACTGACTCTTCTCTATACAAATGAAACGAATTGACGACAGAGTTCTCTATAAAACAAATAACATATGATTTCAATCAAAACAAAAGTGAACTCAAGTTTTTGAATACGAAATTCCAAACATTTGTTATGAATTAAATTCCAATTAAAGTATAAATTCTAACAAAAGTTTATGATTTGAAACAAAAACCTTTCGCTCACTTTTATTACTGGTTTTTATTCATTTAACGAAAAGACGGATCGTTTCACACAATTTTTAAAACATAACTTTTTGTTACGATTCGTAAAGAGTTTGAGACCAAAAGAAATGCCTAAATATTATGCCGTCAAAAATGGGAGAAATCCCGGCGTTTATAATTCGTGGTATTTTTTATTGTATTAATTGTTTTGCTTTAAATTAATTCGATTTTAATTTGAATTTAGGGACGAATGTAGGGCTCAGACAAACGGCTACTCAAACGCCAAATTTAAAAGTTTTAGTTCTTCAGAAGCGGCGCAAAACTATATGAGAGGTTCACACACTTTTGCCTCTAATAGGACCCAACCGTATAAGTCTTCCGGTTATGTCACTGATTATAGCAATGGCTACAGCTCTGGTCATAACAGAAGCCATACCAATGGTCATACCAGTGGTCATAGCAGTGGGTATAGCAGTGGGTATAGCAGTGGGTATAGCAGTGGGTATAGCAGTGGTAATAGCAGTGGTTATAGCAGTGGTCATAGCAGTGGTCATAGGAGTGAAGAGCGACTAATAATCTACACGGATGGTGCTTGCTCCAAAAATGGTTTCAATGGAGCCAAAGCTGGTGTTGGCGTTCATTTTCCGGATTATCCGCAAAACGACATCAGTGAACCTCTTTCTGGCCGTCAAACCAATAATAGGGCAGAAATAAAAGCAGTGGTTCGCGGTTTGGAGAGGGCCAGAGATATGGGTCGCAACAAAGTTGAAATCAATACCGACAGTCAATTCCTTCACAATTCTATGAATCTATGGTATGAAAATTGGAAGAGAAAAGGATTCAAGAAAAGTGATGGAACCGATGTCATCAATAAAGACGACTTTCTTGAGTTAGAAAAGGCCTCCGAAGGAATGGACATTAAATGGGTTCGAGATTTTCTTAATTTAATTTTAATACTTTAATGTTATTCGTAAAAAATTGTAGAATAAAGTCCCAGCACATTCTGGAGTTGCCGGAAATGAAGAGGCGGACAGACTCGCAACCGATGCTATCGGTGGTCGACGTAAATAGTATTTTTGTAGTACAAAATTGTTTAACAAAAAACTTTAATACATAAAATCATTTAACAAATTATTTGTTTCAAATTATAATAAGATTTCATTTATATCTCATTCATTAAAAACTTCTCAATTTTAATTAAAAACTTAATTTCATACATAATTTTGTTATTCATTGCTAATCATTAGTCTTATTATTAATAGCGATACGACTGTAATAGTCTTATTAGTGTTTCTAACTTTAATCTTAAAAAAATGTCCATGTTTCTATTTTCTAGGGGTCAGTATTTTCGAGAAATGGGCTAAAATTTCGATCGAGAAATGAATAAATATCTCGAATTAAAGAAATATAAAAACTAATTCTATATCTAAACAAAATCTTTTTATTTTCTTTTTGCGATTGTTTTGCTTGAAATAACACTTTTTGAACAATAATTGTTGTGAAAAGTTGTTGAAAATTATTTTGATGACATTACTATTATAGTATAGCAAAACAATATTTCAAACTATTTTTGGAAAAATTATTTATCGACTATTTATTAATATTTATTAAATTTTTGACTTAAAAATATTTATTTTAATTAAAGATTATATTTTAATTTCTTTTTTGCTTTTGAGATCTCGACTTCTGTAACCTCTTCTACTATTTTATATTCATATAATTTCAGAATATAATATACTTTATGAGTAGTGATATACTAAAATGATCTTGGTCTCTAAAAAGCTTGAGATGTAAAGAATAGAAATGTTCAAATTATTATCGACTGTTGTCGTGAAATTAATGAAGTTTGAACTTGCTTCAATTATTAGTTTTTGAACTTTGAATTTATTGATTCATTTATGAATTTTGTTTTATAGTAGAGATTAACAGGAGTTCAACATTTTTTTTCTTTTAAAATTTAAACTTTAATCCCAATTTATGGGTCATTTTATTAAATCAATTTTTATTTTTTTATAATCTTATATTTTGAGTAATAATTAAAAGTTATTATAAATTATAAAGCAATTGATTATTCAATTTATGATTAATTTGTGTTAATATCTGTTAAATATCTGATTAATTGATAGTTTGAGTTCATTATTATTATGTAATGTTTGATAGTTTTCGATCGTTTGGTTTCTATTTATTAAAACATTGGGTTAACTGTTTTGATAGAGAGGTTGAGAGAGAGGTCACCGCACTTTGATTTAACATAACTACTGATTGCGTGCGAAACCATTTTCAAGATTACTTTTAATCAATTATTCAGTCGACGGTTGCGTTCGGATAATAATATTGTATATAATTAGAGTTTATTTTATTACTTTATATTTATATTGAATTTATTGCTGTTTTCATCGTTTTTTACATTTTTTGGCTAATTTTAGGATTAATTCTATTATAGCCTTAAAGTTATTTAATGCATGAAAAACAAAATAACTTTCGAAGACATAAAAAGTATATTCAAATTATATGAAAAAAATATGTAAATCTTTAGATAATATTCTTTCAAATTATTTTCTTATTTATTAAGTACTGAATTGAATGAAAACAGAATAGAAATTAAATATTAGTTGTCAAACATGGAGTGTATTCACTACGGGATGACAAAAACTCTATTATTCAGATGAAAAGCAAAACTTGTATTTTATATTGAAATCACGAAATAACTTTTATTGATTCTTTTTATTCCTCCCTTTCCTATTCAATGCCTCTTTCGATGAAAAGACAAATACATTGAAGGAATACATTGAAGGATATAGTCTTCAGATTACTAAATACTAAATATTCAAAGTATTCATTAGAATATTTCTAATATTATTTTATATTTACTCATAACTTAACAAAATGTTTTCCAATTTTTTTTTCGGTATCTAAAAATTATTTTAAAACTAAGAGGAATATGGGATTTAATGGTTAGCTTTAAATTATTTACAACTAAATATTTTTTGAAAAATTTTGTATTATAAAATATTTGTAAAACTTTTAAAAAAATTAATCCTGATTATTTCTCGATATTTCTAAATTGTTATTATTATAAGTAAATTATTATTAAAAAGTATTATTATAAAACAATTCCAGTTATAAATTAATAAATCAATTAATAATTTTTATAACAAAAAATACCTCAAAATTAAGACAAATTAGTCTAATTTAAACATAAATAATGAAAAACTAGAAAGAAATCCAATTCATGATTAACATTTAAGCCCTCCACTTATAAGATTCCGTTAAACATTTTAATTTAACAAAAGTGTGATCGGTTTTGCTATACAGATATTGATACAATTCATGGAAAGGGTTTTGAATGAATTTTTCAAAAAATTTATTTAATTAATAATTAAAACTTTTATATTTTTCAAAAGAATAGATTTCAACTTAAATGTAGATATGATATTTGTTTTATTTGAATGGATATTTATTTTAATATTTAATTTCAAACTTTTCGCTCAAAAAAAAACGTTTTTAAACCGTATTTTAATATCATGGTCATTTTTAAAGGTAAAATGGAAATTTTAAAAATATATTTCAATGTTATTTTAAGGTTATAAATTGTTTTATTAAAATTAATGCAAAATAAAGAAAAAAAAATCTTAAATTTTAAAAACTAGGAGATTTAGAATTTTTCCCAAATTCCATTCTGTTACTCAAATTTAAAATTTTTATTTAAACAATTCGGGTCAAATATTTTATCAAAAATTAAATTTATTTGGGTTTAAATGAAATATAATTAAATATTATTATTATATATGATTTATTTAATATATTTAAATATTTTTTAATTTTATTTTTAAAACTTATAGACAAATAAATTATTATCAAGTCGTATTCGGGATTTATTTCGGGAAATATGAATTTTCAAAATTCTTATTTTCATATGTTATATAAATTAATCTTAACCTTATTTAATTAAATTATAAAACATCATATTTTAAAATTTAAAAAAATGATTAAAACTTTACATAAAATCTAACTTTAAAAAGTAATATTTAGAAGGGGTCCATATAATCCCATAATATTTGACCAACAAAAAAAATATGACCAAAGTTAGTATGGAATTTCAATTAAAATATAATAAACTATAAATTATTGTTATAACTTATAACGTTTTAAATTTTTTTTTATAGTAAATCAAAAACCTTTCCATGAATTGTATTAATAACTGTACAGTATGGAAAGGAAATGCTTATATGCTACTATAGAGGGCACATAATAAAAACCCGTTATCTATTTAATCCTTTAGCTGCTGCTATCTTATCGGTCGCGTATAAGCATTTTCTTTCCATACTGTATATGCTCTAACCGTCAATGAGAGACGAGCTCTGAGTGAAGCGTTGCTTTCACACAAAATCATCGCTAAACACTTATCCATTGAAAAGCATTGAATACACTCTATTTTTATTAGACTTTAATTGGAATTAATTTTAATTGTGACTAAACTATAAGAGATAATCAAAAACTTTTTTCTTTAATATAATCTCAGATAAACAGTTTAGGCATTTCTAGAATTTTTTCACTTTTGGCCCTAAGACTGGTCTGTAATCGACTTTTGAAAAACTTCGAGCACACTTTTGTTAAACGAGAACTCTTAACTGTTAATGTTATAAACAGGTAACCATTCGTACTTGATTATCAAGTATTGTATTTGATTTGGTCTACCTTTGGCAGTCCTTCATATTATTAATCAGGATAGGAAATAGTACTGAATTTTATAAAATGAAATTTGATTTTATTTGAAACACATTTCTTGAAATTTAAACATAAAAGAACTTTAAATAATAAATATACAGTCCATGATCATTTTTATGAACCGATTGGGAATTAGAATTTAGTTCATAAAACTGATTGGTTCATATAATCGGTAGTTTATATATTTTATATAATATTCATTTATAATAGAAAATTACATTAATTAATTTAAAAAATCAGTTATCTTTTGTGGTTTTAATGAGATAAATGTGTTTGCAATTAACTTTTTATGAATTTCATTTAAATTATCACTAAATAATTAATCACCATTTTGACAAAAAATATTTTTGTAAAATGTTTATAATTATAATTTATTAATGATTTCTATTTTATCTCTAATAAATAGATATTGAAGTTTAAAATAAGGCATTTTTCACTAAAATAATATAATTTCAATTCTCAATTTATTTGATGTAATGATTATTCTCTTTTAAGTTAATAAAACTGATCCCTAATTTGTATAGTTTGTATTAACTTTGGTTTTAATATTTGGTTCATAAAAATGATTGGTTCATAAAACCAGTATTTCATAAAACTTAACCCCATTTAACATTAGTCTTTATGGGAAGGGTTTTAGGTTTTAAGAATTACTTCATAAGATTGGCTGGTTCATAAAACCGATACTTCATAAAAATGATCGTCGGCTGTATTATTTATTCAATGATAAACCTGTTTATGAATTATTAATTCAATAATTCTTCAAAATTTTTTTCTAAAATAATATTAATGGACACCAAATAATTTATAAACCAATTATTATGACATATGATGGTTATCTCAAGAACTATAAAATTAAAATCAAATAAGAACATTCACTAAATTCAAATGAAAACTTTTTGTTTAAATATACTGACAATTTTATCGATAAAAATTTTGAAAATATATTCGAAAATCGAGAACTAATTGAAAGAGAAGATATAGTATATTAATTCAAAGTTAAGAACTTTACAGTTTAAAATAAATAATCTTATTAATTGAAAATTTTGAAGTAACAGGTATTAATTTGAGACATTCTTTAATGAATGTCAAAACATTCCCTAACATTGGCTCACATTCACAGCTAAAGTTTAACGTTAAAACTCATAATCATATGACTCTAAATATGTTTTCCTTTTCCGCTAAAATCAATGCTTTTATTCAGTTCTGATTTAGACCTCAGACCTAACACTTGTGACTCTCCTTTTGTTAATAGTGTTTAACACTTATTGTATTCGTTTATATTTGAATAGTTTTATTTGAAATAAATTGTTTTTCAATAAATCGTTGACCACTTATTTAACCTGGAGTTAAACCCGTCACAAATTGGCGCAGTCGGCACCTGTCACTCAACCACTTCTG
>JAQFZM010000683.1:0-26942 GCA_034695785.1 Galumna obvia
GCCAACATAAGCACAGAATATAAAAGCGAGAACCACCAAAACACCAGCAAAGCCAAGATATATCTTCATAGAATCTACATTTTTATTAAATTAGTGTTTACTCACAAATTAACGCCAATTCTTTAGTTCTCTAATCACTTACTTTTCTGTATCCAAGAAATAATAGGCTCCAGTCGTTGCACACAATATAACAAATATTGAAAAACAGAGATTATATGCCGACTGAATGTCTTTATTCGAACTAAACATTTCCCTAAAAAATTATTTATTAATAATATACTGAATTAACTCTTTATTGACCACAAATGGTTTACTTACGTAAGTCGAGAATCTCTGAGAACAAACTCTATGTTCTTCTTTTCACTCATTTTTATTTAAAAATTGTCTTAAAATAAGACATTTAAACCAAACAATTAATGTGAAAATTTTATTATTCTCACATTAAGACTATTTATAAGATTAAATCCAAGCTATAAATGATAGCAAAATTAAGAAATATACAAATGTATACAAATAACACAGTCTTTGACCCTAACTTATAGTTTTAATCTCTAAGTAATGCTTATAATATATTTATCACTTTATTTGATAACTGATTTATTTTCAGTCATTTTCTAAACATTCATTAAATGGAGGGTTAATTAATGATAATTTGTTTGAAAGTGCGACCAATTTATATCGAAACTCATTTGATTATTAAAAGCAAATTTTGTTTTCAATAATAGTTTCGAATTTATTGATATATAATTTATTTGAAACATTTTATTTCACCAAAAATTTAGATTTTTCTTCGTATTAAACTTATAACTTATAAGAATAAAAATATGAATAGAAATCCTTTCATTCACTTAAATCTTTTTTTTTAAAGTTTTACTTCAATTGAGAAAAGAATACATTTTTTTAAAAGATATAATCAAATTGGAAGGACTTTGAAATAGCTATCACTCAAAGCCTAAGTTTTGACAATTAGTGAATCAATAAAATTGATTGATATTAAGTAATGCTTTAATTTATTTGTTGACTAATAAATAACTTTATTTAAAATAACATAAAAAATGTTAAACTTTACGATTAACTCTAAAAAAGCAATCAATTGTTCACTGATTAGAAACAATGAGAACTAAAGTCATGCGTTTCCCAAAGATTTTTGTTGATTCCAACTGAGCTGCAAATGTTTCGGATCACTGAATCCGTGCGATGCGATCACATCAGAGTATTTTGAAGATTCATAACTGAAGGGCCAAAAGTGAAAATTTTCGCAATGAATTGGAACTATTGACAACTTTTTTGCTAAAATTCCGACATAAATGTCATCAAAACGGAAATGTTTGGTATAAAGACTCGCGAAATGCATCTCAATGAGTGACAGATTTGTTAAAACAAAAGCACCTGCCGTTACATATGGCGGATATTTTGAGTAGGGATATTCTTCTAAAGATACAAACCATTTACTTGGTTTGTGTCGAAGAGGAGAAGACGACGGAAAGACAAAACCCGTGTAAAGCTTTCCGTCAAAAATATACTCCGATTCTATTGAATTGTATGAAATAATAGGAATTCCTTGCGTTGGGTTTCGGATATATTTCAGTAGATTTTTAATTGAAACATAATAGTCGTCGTCAACAAAGAGTATGTACTGAGCAGTGGAACAATAGTCGAACACCCATTTCATAGCAACCATTGTTTTAATTGTATTATTATAATAAGTGTCGACAAAGTCTACCGAAACAATATCTCCATAAAGTTGTGACTCATCATCGATGAGGTCCTGACAGTCGATTATATCACTTCTGTCCAAACAATTTCCTAAAATAAATATTCTTCTGATGATAACATCAGAGAAGCGTTTTTCAAATCCCCAACTCTTGCGAATAGCATTTCGGGCCTCAAAGTTGTTGAGAGCGCTCTTCACTACTATTAAAAGCGTCACATCTTCTAAAGAATTAGTTTTTATTGGTTCCGATCCTTTAATCTTATATTTGGAGCACTTCTTTTCGTTGCGAATAATATATCTGTAATTATATTCATTTATAGCTTTTGGCAGTTCTTTGATTTCATAATTATTAAGAGAGTATTTGTTGTCTTTTAATTGTTGTTTATCTTTAATTACTTCAATGATATCACGAAAATTCTTCAGATCTAAAGGATAACTAAAATTTGTATTGAAATCCACTTCAAACGGATGAATAAAAACACCGAAAATGTTTGCGATGACTAAACACGAGATAATCGTCAACACAATTATTGGACGTCTTCGACATAATTTCATTACATTTCGTTTCATAATATCCATTAATGGATTCAATTCACCTCAAAACAGATCTTTAATGACCTCATGAGTCCATAACTTCCAAGTCTTTCATTTGATTTTTGTTTTTAAATTCAAATTTTATATACAATGAGTTCTATTATTGTTAATAAAATCAGATATAATTTAAGAATAAATTAAATTGAAATACAATTAAATATTATAATTATTAAATTATTATTGGATTACCTTAAGTTGCTTTCACTCAGCAGTAAGAAACGAGGACTTTCACTCAGCATCCACTTAAACCACATATAATTACATTTTGAAAGCAATATAATTAATTAAATAAACCATAAAATGAAAAAAATTTAATTTGATTGATAGAGATTGAATAAGTACTTAATTTTAGTATTGATTAAAATAATAAATTATATTTAGTTATAATTAAAATATTAATGTTTTGTTAATTGAGTTAAACTGTATTTTGTTGTCCTCCAAATTATATATCATATAAAACGTCAAAAAATATTTGGACCTAAATTTTTATTTTGAGTGTTTTTGACTACTTTTCAGGTCCTCATATTTGGACGTTTTTGATTGTCTGCGTCCGATGCGGAGTGAAAGTCAACGATTCTTACTGCTGAGTGAAAGCAACTTATAGTCATATTGTTGTACCATGGTAGGTAAATCCACAAAATGTTTTGATTTTACTAAAATTAGATAAATTTACGTAATTTTTGTAAAGTATATGAGTCTAAAAATAGTTAAAAATAAGAGCAAACAGTTAGAGGCCATACATTTGCATTTTAATGATCTTTAAATAAAAGACGTTAATTATTTTTAAAAGAAATTAAATTATTGTGTCAATTAATTTATGTAATTTTTATACAAAAGCAAAATAAATATAGAAATGGCATTCAAACTGTTTGCTCTTATTTTAAATTGTGTTTAACGATAAATTTCATTACATTTTGTTTGTATTGTGGTTTTAAATACGATTTTTTACGTTATATTTTAAATATATTAAAAACACAAATCATTTAAGTTTTTATTTTTTTTTAATGAATGGAAAGAATATTATTTTCTTCCTCTGGTTTTGAAGACATAACTTTTAATGTTAGCGATCACTCATTTTCTTCAGACGAAGACTTAATACCAATCAATTCGTATACAAAAGATAAACAAAACGACTCAAACATTAAATCAAAAGTATTGGAAAAATGTCAAAATAAAACTCGTTTTCAACAAAAACCAAAAAATGATAAAATCAACGAAAGAAATGTTGAAATAAAAGAAGTTTATTATAAGGAATGTCCGCTCTGTAAGTCTTTTGGTCCCAAATCTATTAATCACATAAAACAATGCGCTAACAAGAAATCAATTGATCCAAAACAAGTCCTCAAACTTCTTAATAAATGCCAAAAATCTGACCAAAAGTCCGTTAATTATCTCAAAAGTAAAGTAATTCCAAAACAAAATAATAGGAATAAAAGTAATAATAATTTGATGGATAACTATGTAATCACTTTTGGAGATAAAAAAGGGCTCAAAATTTCAATTAATCCGAAAACTAATTCCGATAAAACTTTTAAACAAAATAAATATGAATTATCTTTGGATCCGTTGGAAAGACATAAACGTCTTATGGATAAAATCAATAATGAGATCATTAATGAAGACATCATTTGTCAAACCATTGATAGTCAGTTCATTGCATTTAAATCTTTGCCCACTATTTGGAGCCTTTCTTTACTCGACTCTAATTCAGACAATTATTTTGTTAACGGATTTGAAAAATACGAAACAAAGACTTGACTTTCATTTTATATAATTTTTGTTTCATTAAATTGTTTTAATTATATATTTTCCATAAAAATAAAAATATTTGCGAAAAAATTCAATTTTACCGTTTTATGGATCAAATCTTACAATTGTTTAACCAAATTATACATTAAATAACAAAACATTTTTAATGTGAAAAACACACAAACATTAAATCATATAAAAAATAAGTTCGCATTTGATTTGTTTTAATTATTATATATTTATAATAAAATATAAAAAATGATTTTTTTGAACATATAATAAGTTTTAAGAGTTATGAGAGTTTAGATAATTGAGTAGACCATTACCTTAGGACTGGCTATTTGTAAGAGAATAGGCGTTCAAATTATTAATTTTGTTTAAAAATGACTTAAAACATTAAATTTGTTTCCGATTAATTACCTTCTTTTGCCTGGGAGTGAGCCATAGCTATAGACAAACACTGAACCCATTGTTCGTTATTCAGACTGTTTTTGGCTTTCAATACATAAGTCTTTTCATTAGTGAATATTTCAAATGCTTTTGGAATAGTTCTACCCCTCGAACTACCAATAGCTCTGACACTTTGGATTTGTCCGATTTCTACGGGTTGGCCCTCATTCTCCCCATTCTATCAAATAAGACAATCGTTAATAGATTTAAATATTCGTGAAACTCAAGACTCACCCCTTCTCTATACGATAATTGAATGCCTGAAAGCGTAAAATAACGTGTCCGCCATCTCCTGAAGAGTTTCCACTTCCCTTTTTTCTCTTTGAGCTGTCCTTCAATAACCGGTTCATTATTTTTAAGAAATCCGTTGGCCTTTTCCGGATGATTGCATAGAAAACAGCCCCAGATTTGGACGATTGCATTGAATTCAAAGACATCAAAATATCGCTCTAACCGTAACTCTTGGATAAGTATATCCTGATCTTTGGCTGATGGAAAAGAAGACGTAACTAAAGTCAAAAAAGTTCTGTTGTCAGCCTTTAAAGTGTCCCAACAATTCTTCAAAGCATTAACGGATGTTTCTCTGGTGCAGAGGGCAGACATCGCTTTTGCCTGAAGTGCTAAAAACATCAGATGAATCCAAATGCGAGCATTTCTTGTTTTCATAATAAAATAAGTTTTGGAGTAAAGACAGTGCTCTCCCTTTCCCTGACAAACGAAATGAAGTTTAGCCACTTTTTTTGACTTTCGTTCTTCGATCGTACATTTGACCGGAAGAGGAATTTTTACAAAAATCTTTTGCATATATGTCTTGATTTTATCGATATGTTTCTCACAAAAGTGTTGAACCGCATCGCGCATCGGATAGGGCTCAAACACCGACACACGATTTTGTTGAGCCAATTGTGTTCCGGTGGTGGCGTTCGAAGATTTTTCTCTCATTTTGATATTACTATTGGAGAGAATATCATTCTTTGAAAGCTTTAGATTGTAATGCGATGAAGAAGAAGAGGAAGAGGTCACGTTCTGTACATGACTTTGTAACTGAGAGTCCACAGAAGTGGCCACAGTTTTCGAAGATTTGGATGCAGATTCTCTCTCTGCGAGTGCCATCAAATAAGAACTGGAAGCACTCTTTTGTGAACTGTTAGGAGTGGTTGCGTTGACGCTTTCGATTGACATTCTATTCATTTGATGTTTACTCGTCGATTGGTTTGACATCATTAAAGCGGTTAGACTTCTGTGAACATTAGATGAAGAGTGACGACCGATTATATGACCCCCACTAACGATATGCAGTCGAGGAATACTTCTATGAATGACATGAATATTACTCGTTCCCAATCTATTACTTCCACAACTTTTAAGAGGAGAGGGAGGAATACAATCATTGAGTGAAGACGTAATCTTTTTATTGGTGCTGTTATGGCCAGCACTGGCCTGAGTTGAATACTGAGAGTTAGAGTTAACAGAATTGTTCGTTTGGCCGTTCATACAATTTGAGACATTATCACAATTGACGCGAACAATGGTTATGGCGCTCGGGTTCGATGTATTGGACGTATTGTTTATGGAACTGATTTGTTGTAAATATGACTGAACTGTAGATGACGTCGAGTTTTCTGTTTGTGAGACTATTTGTGGTAAAAATGTGGGTAAAAGTGTGGGAAACACCTCAACAATAGATTTAATTTCTCTTAAGAGTGTAATCATTGTCGACAGATCTGATTTCGATAATTGATTTGTCAAAAACTTGAGACAATCGCGAGCTTTGTTTGCGTTCAACTTTCCGACTAAACCCAGAAATTGTGCAGCGATTGAAAGCATTCCTGTTTGCAGTTCAGAGGCCGACACCACTTTATGGACGTATTCAGCAAATGGCTTTGGATTGGTTTGAGCCATATCCAGGAATATCTGAAGAGTGGGATAAGCCGTTTGAGACTGAGTCAGACAATCACTAAATTGGGGTAAATTTGATTCCAAAATCGAGGGTTTGTTCTTCGATATCAAAGCAAATAAATTTAGAAGAGATAACTTTTCTGGAGTATCACATTGTGGTAAAAGACAAACCAAAGCCATTATGTGGTCGTGAATCGGTTCTTTATTAACCGCATAAATCTTTGGCAGAACTCTGGCCAATGAATAATTTCCACCGATTATAGAGTCAATTATGGGCTGAATGTGTGGCGAAAGAATCTCCGCATTATTAATGGCCGCCAAAGAAAGATAACTGGAAAGGTTTCGGCTGAGTTCTTTGTTGCCTCGATGCAATAACTTGACCGCTACCGGAACTGCTAAACGCATGACTGACTTTTTGCTGTGATTCTGATTAAATCTCTTTAATTAATATATGTTAAGACTGTCAAAGTGGACACTTACAAGAAATATGCAAGATACAACATCGCTGGCTATCTTAGCATGAGGCGGGTCCTCGTCTTTATTCGATGGAATTAAATTGTGAAGAAGACATGACTCGAGGAGAGCGACCAGAGCTCCTGCGTGTTCTTCAATAGTTCCGGTGTCACTAATATAGAAGAGATGTCAGTTTGAAGTAATGTATGAAAAATGTTACCGAATGGCACTCGTAATGCGTGTCAGACATATCTCTACAACGCTTTGGTCGTTGTGTTTGTCGAGGAAAGTGGAGGCACTACTAATCTTCTGAATGTGATGTATGAGCTCTGAGAGGTCTCCGACAATACTTTTATCGTCTATAGAGAAGAGATCTCCGGCACGACTTAAATCTCTTTTGGCTAAAACTTCTACAAACAACTGATGCATAACTGATTCAATCGTTTGTTTGTATTTTAATTACAAAAATCCACTGAAAAGTCATTTAATTCGTAGAAAACTTTTGATTTAAAGATAATTGAAATGATATTAGAGAAGACTGAGTGCCAAACAAACATATTTAAAAGGCATAAATGGCACTGACGAGCACTCGAGGGTCAATCAACCACCTGTTGAACGGATTCACAGGTAAGACAAACTTAATGCAAGACCGGTCTGTCTGTACTCTTACCCCAAACTCTGTGCATATTTATCCTATTATTGGCGGATCAGAGCTTTCGTTCAGCCTTTAGGTGTTACCTCTTGTCGTGACTTTGAATTTATAGCTCACCTAATCTGATAAGTGTCTGCAATAAAATGACCCGACTCTCTCTCACACATTCAATTTAACTTAATTAAACTTAACTAAAGTTAACATGATCAATTCACCACTCCATCAATTTATTCAATTTATCGCTTAATTTCATTAAAATTTATTCAAATTAACTCTTTTTAAACAATTATAAATAATTACTCAAAACTTTAAGTTATGGGGAAAAAATAGATTTAAAACATATTTATTTCATTTTACTTAAACTTATATCTACAAAATGATCTAGATCTTTTTTTAAAATTAATTCTTATTTAACGACAAATTATAAAATTAAATAAAACTATTGAATTGGATTTAAATTATTTTATATTAATTTTTATTTTATTAAAAACTTTTAAATAAAGTCATTTTAAAATACTTTTATAAATAGATTAAATTGTCCTTGCTTAATTTAGCCAATATTTGCAAAAATAATGATCTCAAACTGAAATATTAAACGGAAATATCTTACTTTCAATAAATACTTTGGAATCTATTGTTTGGATTAAAATTATCAGGCAACAAAATTTGTTATGAACATTTAATGTTCATAACTTTAATTCCTTAGATTAAAAATAACCAAGGTGATTAAAGTAATCTATGTTTTTAAATCAAAATTATAAAAACATTTCAATTTTGTCGACAGTTATTAAAAAGAAATGTTTATAAGAGATTTTTACTTAAATTATTTTAAAAAATTTAATTAAATGGTATTTATATTTATATTTCTTTATTTAATACAATAATGTAATCGAAGTCTATATATAAATGAGTTTCGGAATTCGAATTACAGTAAAAATCGCGTCAAATGCTTTTCAATGAGAAAATTGAAATTAGATTTACTTTTAATTAGATTTTTGTCATTTTTTTGGAGCTCACAATTCATATCCTTTTGTCAAAAAGATATCAGATATCATGTAATGAAAAAAACCATTTATATGAAGTAAATAAATGTTACTCTGATTTACACAAACTCTTCATTAGAGATGAATTATGAATCGATTTAAAGAGTGAAAGACATCTAATTTCTTGTAATCGAATCGAATTCTAAACATCGAAGAGATGTACCGTTAGTTTAGTTAAACATTTATTTGTTTGATATTAACAATTGGATCAATAAATGGAATTTTATTACAACTAATGTTTTCATTTTTTTATACTAATCTTAGTATTAAGCGTTACATTTATTTATGTCAATGATTTTAATGATATGTTTTGATGTAATGATAGCCATAGGCTCGGATCAAACACTAAATAAAGAGATATTTTCAAAAATAACACATTTTTGACGTTTGTTTTATAATTTTAAGTATTTTAGACTAATTTATAGATTTTTAGTAATTTTCTAATTAATTACTATTCTATTAATAAATCAAAAAATTCAAAATTAGCGCCATTAAAACTTCAAAATTTGCAAACTTATGCTATAAATAAAAAAAAGACTCAAAACTGCGTTATTTTGTATTTTAATTGATTTTTTTTAATCAAAAACAATATTTAAATTTTAGAGTCCCCTAAACAATAAAAATGGAAAGATTTACAATTTTTCTAACAAAATATTGGAAAAGAGGGGCCGAAAGGATGGTATTTCGCTAAATGATGATTCCGACCCAAAGGAGGGTATTCTGTAATACCCTTATTGTCTATCCCTAGTTTTAATTTAAATATTTTAAGGGAAAGGAAAGTAGACTTTGTTTTTGATCTAAAAAATTAATTTATAATCGATGTTATGATATCTCTTCGAAAAATATAAATAAATGGAAATTTCTTCGTTGTCTCGAAGAAAGTGATTCGGAAAAAATGGTTAATATTATAATTGATATTATAATTGAGTTATTAATTCATATTTGAGAGCATTTCAATCAATTATTTTTTTCAAAAGAAAAAAGAGATGAAAATTTGATGTCATTTTCTAATATTCTTTTGATTGAATGACAAATATTTGAAAGAATCGATGAAAATGGAGTAAAACAAAGAAGAAATGATGTCAACGGGTCTCTGCTTTATGTTTTGGGGGCCGAATATCTTTTCGTTTTGATTTAGTATTTTTAGTAAAAGACTGCCAACTATTAACGCGATTTTGTCGACTCTCTTCAAAATTTTTATTCCACTCTTTTTCGAGTTGTTTTGACTCTTCTTCTTCGATCTCTTCTTCGCGTTTTCTTTTTCGTTCTTCTGTAGCCCTTTCTTCAAGAGATCGTCTCTTTCTTTCATAATCAGCGAATAACTTCATAGTCATGACTTTAACGGATTGTTTATATTTAAAGGGATCGTCTTCTTCTACGGACACCTCTTTCTTCTCTTTTCTCAATTTCTTTCTCTTTTCTTCAGCCAATTGTTGGACGCGATGTTTGGCCTCTTCTACCACTTCGAGAGCTTTATTTCTTGAGGTATCGGTTTCTAAGCATTTGTAGGCCTTATTGAGTACATCAAAAGCAGTCTGTGCTCTGTCCCTATCGTTTGCATTTTTGTCCGGATGTAATAAAATGGATAACTTTTTATATTGTTTTCGAATCGCTTCGAGACTATCTTCAGGTTCGACCAGAAGTACATCAAAAGGGTTGAGATTGGCATAAGTTGATCCTGGTCGTAATAAACGGTTTATTTGTTGACTTGAAGTATAAACCGAATCCTTTTTCTCGATAGTCTTCAATTCAGTATATAAACTCTGAAAATCAGAATCACTCATAACTATAGATATTTTCTATTCAATCAATTAATCCAATCATTGGTTTCATTGATTACAAGAGAAACACAAAAATGTGGCAAAAATTAACAAAAAAAATGACAACAAATTGTTTTTTGTTTTGTTTTTAGCAAAAGTGAAGACTCGCTGAGAGACACACATAGAGAGCGTTAGAGAGCTTTAAGAGAGGGTTAGAAAGTGTTCAATACCTGACCATTAAGTGATTGAACTGAAACTTCTTTATAATTTGTTAAACATTTTATTTGACTTCAAATAATTCTTCAAAAATCAATGAAAACAAATTCAAATTAATATTAAATTAATAATAATTGTTATAACTTTTTTTGAATGTTGTGTTACTCTCATTGGTTGTCATATAATATGATATGAGGGGTTGTGTAGGGCTTGTGTTGGGGTTGTGTTGTTGTGCGCACTTGTGGTTAGTGTTGACGCCATTGGCAGTCATTCGGCAGAGCTTTAGTCAAAAGCAGTGAAACCAGAGTTTAAAAGTTGTCATTATTTTGATTCTGAGACTAAAAGTTTTCATTTAATCGACTTATGGTTTGATTTAACGAAGAAATGCCGCGAAAAGACGATGAGTTCAACGATGAGACAAATGATATGTCATCAGAACAGTTACGGAGTTTGGGTGAGTCCTATACCTTTGCTGTCGTCGTGTCAGACACTGTCACTCAATCACTGATGGATTGCCGGCGAAAGTATTGCTTACATCAGACACATGGCTTTGTTTTGACACTCTTTCACGTGTTTTGTGACCCTAAGAATGCTTTTGAAAAGTTTGTGGTCACCGATAGACCGATAGAGAGACAAAGGATCCGATCGATTGCTATTGAATTTCAATAGCATAGCATTCGATTGGGTCCGGAGGATAACTATAAGGATAACTATTACTTATTAACATATATAACATTTGTGTTGCTATGACTACACTCAGTGAACACACTTTTTCCAGTGTTTCCTCTCTTTCACTCTCTTATATACTCTCCTAAACTCCAAACCAATCGATTCCCACTTAAATTGTCTTTACTTTAAACTTCTCTTAAAAAGACTTTTGCCATCATTTCTTGCATTCAGAGAACAATGGATTCGGCGCTCACTTACCATAACTTATCGAAACTTCAAATAAAGTTTTAAAACTTATTTCAATACTTTTACGAATCATTTTTTACAACTTTTTATTCAATTAATTACTTTTTAAGTCATTTTTTACACTAAATAACAAAATAGATTTAAATCTAAAATCTTTTCACTAAAACATCTCTTTTTTTAAAAATTAGTTTTATAATTTAATAGAACAAATGACCAATGCAAGTGACCAATGCAATATTTTCAAAAATAGCTTATTATCATTAAATGAGTGAAATAAATTCAAAATTGAATAATATTTGATTTTAATATTTTGAATTAGAAATCACTTATTTTTGTTGGTTTTGTATTTTGAAGTAATTTAATGAACGAAAATATTGTTAATTATTCACAATTTAAACAAAAAAAATTCTGCAAAACTATAATTGGAATTTAAATTCTTATGATATGAAATAATTTTTAAATTATAGAAAAAATAAGTTATTATTTGTAATTAATTAAAATATAATTTTGTTGGAGTTTTTCAAAAGTTTGCTTAAAACTATTAAAAACCTATTTATATAAAATTGCAAGAGTTTTGGTTATCTATAATTTTATTTTTAATTAGATTTTTGGTTTTGAGATTTGATTATTGAATGTTTAACTGTTTTACTGTATTAAACAAATATGACATTTGAAAATTAACTCTACTCTTACTAAATTACATTTTGAAATATAATATACCACTCGTATAGAATGTTCTCTTTTTCTATTATTTGATCCTTAAATCATTGATTTGAGTCAATCAAAAGTCAATATTATTCATAAATTATGGGAAAAAATTGTATTAAATTAAATTATATTAATTATTGTAAAAGTGTTTGTCTTTTAATTATGAATTTTATGAATTAATTGCCAAAAGATGTTCTTATTTAAAGTCGGTTTCCATTGGGACTAAATTTTCAAAAAAATATATAAATTTATATTTTATTGCATTTAATAGTCTTTAAATTCTAGAAGTGATTTGAGTGACATTTGGTTTAAAATTTTATAATATTTCGGATAAAAAGAAAAATTAAAAATTAATGTTTAAATCATTACAGACGACGAAGACTTAGAAGAGGGCGACGATGAAAATGTTGACGAAGAACTACAAGAAGACGAAACAGAAATGGAAGCCGAAGATGAAACTCAAAATATAGGCGAAGATTCCTTTGGAGTTATGGATCAGGAATTGGTTTATGAAGACGACAACAATTCTGTCGAAATGCAGAGCCATAAAAGAGATAAAAATAAGAAAAAGAAAACCAGAGAAGGAAAAGAGGGATCAGAAAAGAAAAGGGGAAAAAAGAAGAAGAAAAAGAAAGCCTTAAGTGATAGTCCCGATGAGTTGGGATATGAATTATTAGATGACACAATCGCTGATTTAGAGACTGACTATCAAACAGAGACCAAAAAAGTCCGAAAGGCTAAGTCTGAAAGAACTCAGAAAAGTGTGGCTGAAATCTGTCAGGAATTTGATTTAGAAGACGTTCCCTATGAGTACACAGAAGCAGATTATCAGAATCTGACTAATTATAAGCTCTTTTCTCAACACATAAGACCACTGATCGCTAAATCTAATCCAAAGATAGCGATGGGAAAAATGGTTACTCTTATATCTGCCAAATGGAGAGAATTTATGGCAAATAATCCACAAAAGGATTTCGAACAAATCGAAGAGGAAATGCCTAAAAAAGGCAAAAAACCTAAAATAAAATCTGTTCCCTCCATTAAAATTAAAATCGGAGGTCTGAACGCTAAACGTAAGAAACATAACAGTTCTGATGAAGAAGAGAGTGCCAGTGAACCAAACAAAAGTGATGTCGAGTTTGAGGCCGCTTTAGAAGAAGCTGACAGAGCGACCCCTCCTCCTAAAAGTGACAAAAAGAAAAATAAAAATAAAAAACTAAAAAAGAAAAAGAAAACTAAAACAACGGCCAGTTTTCCGTCGGGAAACGGCGCTTCTGATAATGAGAACGGATATGAGACCGACCATCAGGACTATTGTGAGGTCTGTCAACAGGGAGGAGAAATCATACTTTGCGACACATGTCCGCGAGCCTATCATTTAGTCTGTTTGGAACCTGAACTCGAAGAAGCGCCCGAAGGAAAATGGAGTTGTCCTCATTGTGAAGGTGAAGGCGTTCCCGATCAAGAGATGGAAGTGCCCGCAGAGACAAATAACGATCATCACATGGAGTTTTGTCGTGTTTGCAGAGATGGCGGCGAACTATTATGTTGTGACGCCTGTCCTTTAGCTTATCATACTTATTGTTTAACTCCTCCACTTCGTACAGTACCAGACGGTGAGTGGCACTGCCCCCGATGTTCAGTCGAACCATTGAAAGGAAAAGTCGCTAAAATTCTTACCTGGCGTTGGGCTGAAATATACAAAGACGACGAACCGGTAATGGGAGGCGAACTGCTTTCAAATGATGACATTCCCGCTGCACAGCCATCAACCAGTAAAAAAATTCAACCCAAACCTCAGAGAGAATTTTTCGTTAAATGGCATGACATGAGTTATTGGCACTGCAGTTGGATTAGTGAAGTTCAGTTGGATGTATACCATCCTTCAATGTATCGCAATTATTGTCGCAAAACAGATATGGACGAACCGCCCCCTCTCGATGATGGCTCTTCCAATGACATAACAACTCCCGAAACAAATAATACTAATACTAATGAAAATATTGAAAATATTGAAAGTAATGATAATGAGAGCGAAATCACTGCCGCCACTGGAATGAAACGACTGCACAAAAAGAAGGCCAACAGAAGTGATGTCAATCTCGAGGAAAAGTATTACAGGTATGGTATTCGTCCGGAATGGCTGAATGTACACCGCGTTATCAATCATAAGACACTGAGAGACGGAAGAATAATGTATTTAGTGAAGTGGAGAGATCTTCCATATGACCAGAGCTCGTGGGAGTTCAACGATAATTCACAACTTGAGTGCGAAATAACAGAATTAAAGAAAGCCGTCGATTATTATTGGGAATTAAGGAATACAATGGATTCCAATTCTAAGAAACCGAACAGTAGTTCCAAAAAAGGAAAGGGAAAGAAACCCAAAGGAGAGACTCGAATTGAGGACTATTCGGATCGTCGATTGTCTCCTCCACCCGAAAGACCTACAGTCGATCCAAAGAAGAAATATGAATATCAGCCGCATTACATCGACGCCACTGGAATGGAATTACATCCCTATCAATTGGAAGGGTGTAATTGGCTCAGATATTCCTGGGCTCACAGGACTGATACTATTTTGGCCGATGAAATGGGTTTAGGGAAGACAATCCAAACTATTGTTTTTCTATATTCACTCTTCAAAGAAGGTCATTGTAGAGGACCTTTTCTGGTGGGCGCTCCCCTTTCAACTATCATCAATTGGGAGCGAGAATTTGAAGTTTGGGCGCCAGACTTCTATGTCGTCAGTTATTGTTTTATTAATTTATATTTGATTTTAAGAAAATTAATTTTTCTTTATTTTTAGGTGACATATATTGGAGACAAAGACAGTAGAGCTGTCATTAGAGAACATGAATTAAGTTTCGAAGAGGGGGCCGTTAGAGGAGGTGCTAAGGCTTCTCGTATTAAGAAAGACTGTCCGATCAAATTTCATGTTTTACTCACTTCTTATGAATTAATATGTATCGATGCGGCCACTCTGGGCTCTGTCGAGTGGCAGGTTTTGGTTGTGGATGAGGCACATCGTTTAAAGAATAATCAGTCAAAATTCTTTAAAATTTTAAACTCATATAAAATTAACTACAAATTGCTTTTAACCGGAACTCCTCTTCAAAACAATTTGGAAGAATTGTTTCATTTATTAAACTTTTTGAGTCCATCCAATTTTCAGTGAGTTTTCAAATAATTTGATTTCGATTCTAAAGAATGTGTTTCAGTGATATGCAGGGATTCCTCAATGAATTCGCTGAAATTGACAAAGAAGAACAGGTGAAGAAACTTCACGATATGTTAGGACCACATCTACTTCGAAGACTTAAAGCTGATGTCCTTAAAGGTATTCCATCAAAGAGTGAGTTCATAGTGAGAGTTGATTTGGCGCCGATGCAGAAGAAGTACTATAAGTATATTTTGACGCGAAATTTCGAAGCCCTTAATGCTAAAGGAGGCGGACATCAGGTCTCTCTCGTCAATATAATGATGGATCTAAAGAAATGCTGTAACCATCCGTACCTCTTTCCGGCTGCAGCCCAAGAGGCACCCAAAATGCCTAATGGGGTCTATGAAGGCAATGCTTTGGTCAGATCCTGCGGTAAACTTATTTTACTTCAAAAAATGTTGCGAAAACTTCACGACGAGGGACATCGAGTTCTTATTTTCTCTCAAATGACTAAAATGTTGGATATTTTGGAGGATTTTCTTGAGTTCGAACAATACAAATACGAACGAATTGATGGCGGGATTACCGGTAATTTACGACAGGAAGCCATCGATCGTTTCAATACTCCGGGAGCGCCACAATTTTGTTTCCTTTTATCTACTCGTGCGGGAGGACTCGGAATAAATTTGGCGACGGCTGACACAGTTGTTATCTACGACTCTGATTGGAATCCTCACAATGATATCCAGGCTTTTAGTAGAGCTCATCGTATTGGACAGGCAAACAAAGTAATGATTTATCGATTTGTTACCCGCGCTTCTGTTGAGGAACGCATAACTCAAGTCGCTAAGAAAAAAATGATGTTAACTCATCTGGTAGTCAGACCAGGACTGGGCAGTCGTTCTGCAGCCATGTCTAAACAGGAATTGGACGATATTTTGCGATTCGGAACAGAAGAGTTATTCAAAGATGAAGAGGGAAAGGAAGAGAGTACTATTCATTACGACGACGGAGCCATTGATGGACTTCTCGATAGAACTAAAGAAGGAATCGAACAGAAAGAGCTTTGGGCTAATGAATACTTGAGTTCATTTAAAGTGGCCTCTTATGTCACTAAAGATGTCGATGAAGACGAACCCGAAACAGAGGTTTTGAAACAAGAAGTAGAGAGTGCAGACCCGGCCTATTGGGAGAAATTGTTGCGCCATCACTACGAACAACAACAGGAAGACTTGGCCCGAACTCTTGGTAAAGGGAAACGCGTCCGAAAACAGGTTAATTATAACGACGCGATGGGCTCTCAGGAGGAACACAATTGGACTGAAAATATTTCCGACTATAACTCAGATTTTTCGATGCCGTCCGGCAATGAAGACGATGACGACGACTTTGAAGAAAATAAAGAAGAAAAAGGCGGCCGTTCCCGTAAAAGAGAACGCGGAGAAAAGGATAGACCTCTTCCACCCCTATTGGCCAGAGTTGGCGGAAATATTGAGGTCTCATATATTTTTTGTTTTATTTTATTTTATAGAATATTTGACTGCATTTGAAATGACATCGATTTCATTAAAATCTTTGTTTAGAGATTTGCGGTCAAAAGAAATTCATTTTTGAGATTCAATTGGAGACCATTTATTTAAAGCATTAGATTTGTTCTTAAAGGCGTTTTCAAACATATCTTATTATTTATTATTAGGTCCTCGGCTTTAATGCTCGACAAAGGAAAGCATTTTTGAATGCAATAATGCGTTACGGAATGCCACCTCAGGACGCCTTCAACTCTCAATGGCTCGTTCGTGACCTCAGAGGCAAATCAGAGAAAAACTTTCGCGCTTATGTCTCACTCTTTATGAGACATCTTTGCGAACCCGGAGCTGACAACTCCGAAACATTTGCTGATGGCGTTCCTCGTGAAGGCCTTTCCCGTCAACACGTTTTGACTCGTATAGGAGTCATGTCATTAATACGAAAAAAGGTACAAGAGTTCGATCACATTAACGGTTCAGTTAGTGTTATAATACCTGAAACTGAAAGTACACTCAATGGAACCAATGGTTCGACTGCTGTTTCAACCATTTCTTCATCGTTGACGACACCCAACGATAGTAAAGCTGCGTCGCCCACAATCGGTGAAAAGGATACCATCGATGACCTAAAGACAAATGAAAATGAAGACAATGAAAAGAACTCAAAAGAAATTAATGGAAAAGAAGAAGAAGAAGTGGTTAAACAAATGGATACCAACAGTAAAAATGAAGAACAAACGGATGATAAGATGGAAACCGAAACCCCTTCGGAAAGTAATTGTCTGACAGATATTAATGAAAACAAATCAATAAAAGAAGAGAATAAAATAGAGACACAAATGACAACCGAAGAAAAAGCGGATAAAGAAGTTAAAAGTGAAACGAATGGCGAAAATGAAATGAAAGATAAAACATCTGAAAACATTTCAAATGAAGATATGACTGAAGAAAAGGAAGTGAAGAAAGTTTTGGCAAAACAGAAGTTTATGTTTAATATAGCGGACGGCGGGTTCACTGAATTACATACTCTTTGGCAAAATGAAGAAAAAGCTGCGGTTCCTCAAAGAGAACTCGAGATATGGCATCGACGACATGACTATTGGCTTTTATCTGGAATCGTAAAGCATGGATATGGCCGGTGGCAGGACATTCAGAATGATGAGGCCTTCACTATAATCAATGAGCCCTTTAAAATGGATGTCGGAAAAGGAAATTTTCTTGAAATAAAGAACAAATTTCTGGCGCGAAGATTCAAACTATTAGAACAGGCGCTCGTCATTGAAGAACAGCTCCGAAGAGCTGCTTATCTAAACCTAACTCAGGATCCAACACATCCCGCGATGGCATTAAACGCCAGATTCGCTGAATTGGAGTGTTTGGCTGAATCGCATCAACACTTGAGTAAAGAGTCATTAGCCGGCAACAAACCGGCCAACGCTGTTCTCCATAAAGTTCTAAATCAATTGGAAGAACTGTTAAGTGATATGAAATCAGATGTGAGTCGACTTCCAGCAACAATCGCTCGAATACCTCCCGTCGCACAAAGACTACAAATATCGGAGAGGGGTCAGTCAACCAAAACTATTTCTTTAAACATAAATCAATGATTCTTTATTATCAGGTATTTTATCGCGTTTGACGGGTCAGCCACAGCCTCAGCTTAATATGAGTGAACTCATGAGTGGTCAGACATTACCCCCGGCTTTCGCGAGTCAAACGCCGCCATCGAAATGAATTTAAATGAATGAATGGTTGTCCCCTTCGTCTGTCTTTTGAGTACAACTTTTATATCTGTCATAACTGTCAGCACTTATTTGTAATTTTGTAGAAAAACTCAAATTTGAAATTTTAGTAAAATATTGTTTTACAGTATTTTGACTCCAATTGTATTAACTATTATTTTATAACATATTTATTATTATTATTTTAATGACATTAAACACAAGTTATCGCTCTATCGCTCACTTTTTTATCTTAATATTCATTATTTCATTAAAATATAATTTATTTAATCCAATGTTTTTAATTTATTTGCAAATTATAATAAATTAATTAAAACTATTGACTGAAATGATTGTTGACTCAGACTCTAAAAAAAGACAAATATTAACAATAGTTGTGACCATATCGTGAAATCCTATTGTTTTAATGTTTCCGTTTTTTTTCATTTTAAAAGTTTTAAATTCAAAGAATTATTTTTGGATATAATTTAATCGAAAGTATTATCAAAACTAATGAAGAAAATGGGACACTATTTCTCTAAACGTAAAACTGTTAACAAAAAACTAAACAATAATCAGAAAAAAGTGGCGAAACAACAAAATACTGGAAAAGGAGTCGACAAACATAAGAAAACTAAAAAACAGAATAAAAAGGAAAGGCCTTCGCCTATAGTTTCCCCAATCGTTCCGAAAGTGAAAAAAGCAAAACAAAATCGAATCATAACTAAAGTATTCGACCCCCGACTCATCGCACAGAATGAATCGCCACCAAATCAAACAGTATTTGATGTCTGCGCTTATGTCATACTTTGTGCAAAACACGACAAAATCGGTTTAAGTGTTGATAAGACAACAGGTTTTGTTTGGTTACCATTTATATCACTGTCGAGTTCGCAGACGTGGACCGACGGAGCGATGGACGGCGCGTATATAGTCTTATCAAACGGTGAGCCCAACACATATCTAAAGATTAAGACTAGTCTTTCGTTAAATGGTTCCCATTTAATGCAAATATTTCGCTTACAATTACCACAAACACAAAAATTTAATACAAGACTTATATACTGCATAAAAATGGATTCACAGAAGTCTGGCTTTAAGTGTTGTATCGATACTCCCCGTATTAAATGGTTTGAGAGGACAGTCATAATCAGCGGTAAAATAAAGAATATATGGGGACCAGAAGTGGTTGAATATTGTAAACTTAGTACCGGTAAAAGAGTACAACATCTGGAAGAGTATAGCTTAGACCAGGCCTTCTTTTATGTGCCGCGAGACCCGCCTCGCAATTTGGAAGAAGAGTTACTCCGATCGACTAATTATACTGAAAAAGATGTGGAACGCATTTATGGCGATTTCATAGAACACTGTTTTCCCGCTTTTTATATGAGTTTGACCTCATTTACTGATTATATGACTAAATATGGTTTTGAGATAAATCCCCAAAAGATTCAGAAACTTTTCTCGGCCTTCAATTTCACAAACTCTGGTTTTTTGAGTTTTTCTGAATTTTTGATTGGATTGACATCAATAGAGCCGACAGCCATAAACGGTCAGTCGCGCATCAAATTAGTGTTTAAGTACTTTAATGTTCGTAAAAATGGATTTCTTTCGAGAGAAGAGTTCGAGACTATGATTAAAGAAATGTATCCTGGTGACAATGAAACACAAATTCAGAGGAGAGTTGAGGGAAGTATGAAAAGGATTGGTGTTAAAAAAGATGGCATCGCTTTTGATGACTTCTTCAAAGCCTGTGGTAACCATCAGTTTCGAGGGACGAGTGGTTTATGTCGTTCTGAACGCAGAATCGCTACAAAGATATCGGCTTCGATGGCCGCCAGAACTTTAGTCAGGGGTTCGAAGCCCTCCAAATCATTGAACGAAGGCTTTAAGAGTATATTATCTCAAAGAGAATACAATGGAGTCTGTAATTCATGTAAAGAGAAGAGATATGACTTCGCTCTACATATCGTTAAACTTAACATAAATGGCGAATGTGTTAACGCAAAACTTTTGCCGAATTGGGATAAATTTGAAAGATCAGATAAATCAGATTCTAATAAAAAGAAAGGTATCACCACTTCTTCACAAACTTCTTTAACTTCTAGAGGTTCTTCAAATTCGAGTTCACCCAATTTGTTGAGCATTTCTTACGAAGATTTTCATAAAAATTTTGTATTTAATCCGGAATTTGCGGCAAATTTTTTCATAAAAAAGATCAGAACTTTTAATCTAAAGAAAGGATCGCATAAAGACAACAAAGGATTAATGGATAAAAGCAATGAAAGGAACGAATTCCTGTCAAAACTGACACAACTCTGTCGTGAAGCGGAGCGCATCTTCGAACAGGAAGAGCGATGTGTTCAACTAAGTTCACCCGCATATATCATAGGTGATGTCCATGGTAATCTTGAAGACTTACTTACAATGGAAAGAGTGCTCTGGAAGAATATACCAATTGTTTCGGCTAATTATCTCTTTTTGGGGGATTATGTGGACAGAGGCAAATGGAGTGTTGAGTGTTGGATATATATCATGTGTTTAAAACTTTTAGCGCCGACCAAAGTCTTTGTTCTCAGAGGGAATCATGAGGTCAGAGACTTACAAATACACTACACATATAAAAAGGAATGCATTCGAAAATATGGCGACACTATTGGACAGAAAGTCTTTGAAATGACTAACAAAGTGTTTGATAGATTACCCGTCAGTGCTGTCATCGATGACGCCATTTTTTGCGCTCATGGAGGTATTCCTCGAACCACCAGAAAAATAGAAGACATTAACAAAATTAAAGTAAATTTAAGAGATCCGGAGCGCGAATCAGCGATTGCCTGGCAGATATTGTGGTCCGACCCAATCAATGCTCAACAATTCGCAGAAACCGCTGATTTACTTCAGGTTAAGGTCGAAGACTCGAAGGGTTTCCTTACAAATACTAAAAGAGGAACGGCTTATCTCTTTGGTGAGGATGCAGTGAATAACTTTCTTCAGACCAATGGATTGACACATATTGTTAGAGCACATGAAGTACCCGCTTATGGATTTCAGTTTCATTTTGGCAACAAATGTGCCACAATTTTTTCATGTTCTCATTATTGCGGTAATGATAACCAGTCGGCCTGTATTCATGTCGACCAACAAAAACTCAGAATTGTTCGGTTGGACACTAAAAACAACGCTCCCGCCAGTGATTAATGACAGTAATGGACAGCATTTCACTCATTAACCAAACATTTAAATAATTGAATTCTATTTTTCTATACTTTATTTTATTTCATTTATTAAATTTGAGTTTCGCTAATCATTATATTTATATGTTTTTTCAAATAAGAATAAACAGAAAACTACAGAATATGGACTAAATCATAGAATTGAAGGCTTAAAGAAAGAGAACAAATAATTATTTAAATCATGGATTTTACCTCACATTTGAATCAGTGATTATTTTGTTTTATTTAAAAGAAGAGTTTTTTTTAATAAATAAAAACAAAATTAATTTAAAAAATAAAATATCGTTAATATTATGAGTATTAAAAAAGATATTTTTATTTAATACCGAACTTATAGGCCCTAACAGTTGTAAACTCTCTGCATATTTAAATCGTTTACAATTAATTATTAATATTATAGAGTATACTCTCCCATATATAAATGGACAAATGCATGGAGAATCATTGTAAATCAAGTAGATTTAGCAAGGTTAATAGAAACAGATAAAACAACGAAGATAAAGCACTAAATGTCATAAACAAGGTTAAAAAGTTTATGACTCACTTTAAGTTTTCTAAAGTTCTTAATTTAGTTAACAAATTATAGATTAAAATTATATAATTTAAAAATCAATTTAAAATTCAAAACATCTGAAAATTATTTCAAAAATTAAATGATTTTTGAGTAGAAATTAGTGGATTTCATTTTTAGCTTTTGATATAACAAAGAATATTTTAAAAGTATAGGAAATCTGATTTTATTTGAAATAAAAGCGAATAACTTTTGTAATATTCTTTAATAATAATACATTTCAAACAGAATATAATTTATAAATAATAAATGAGATAAAAAAGGTAAACAAAATAACAGAAAATTGATTAAATAAATATTTCGATCAAAAGAAATATAACTAATAAAATGATATATAATTGTATTGCGATTAATCAGTTGAATCTATAATAAGAGGATATTCTGTTTTCTTCATTCTGGTTGTCAGGGGCTCTGTTTGCGATCTATTTTGCGCTAAAAGTATACAAAACGAGTCTAAAGATCGATAAAAGTTAATGGTTTCAGTTATGAATCTATTTTCCATTAATGACTGACTCCTAATTCAATTAAATGAATCCTTTTTACAAAATTTTCTTTTTCTTTTAAATTCATTTAAACTTTATTTCTATGAAGTCTTAACTGTTTTTTGAGTTTAAATAAAACATTGATTTAAGTCAACAATTTTTAATACTTTTAAACTGAAAATTAAATTTGTGTTCATTAATGTTCAGCAGTGCTTATAATTAACTTATCTACGAATCATTTGACCCCATTTGGGAACATTCACTTCATTCTTCTTTAATGAAAAAAAGAGAAAATTTTTAATAAATTTGAAATTATTTGTGAAAAAGTTTTTATTCTTTGAAATGTTTGAATCTTTTGATATAAATCAATGAATTTAAATACGAGTGTCAGTAATAACTCGAATGGAGTTTCGAGAGCTTTACAGGAGGCCAACGACCGAAAGGCCAGAAAACTTACATTTTATAAAAATGGTGAACCATTTAGTAATGCGATCACAGTTTCTATTATTCCGGGCAGAGATTTCAGAACTATGGAACAGTTTTGTGGTTATTTGACCGATAAAATGAAAATTGCAAACGGAGTACAGTTTATATTCACTACAAATGGACAAAGAGTACTAACTTTGAACGAATTGGAGCATGGTATAAGTTATGTGGTGTCCGGCATCAAGAATTTTCAGCGTTTCCCTTATGGACAAACAAATAAATTAAAACAATTGGGGGCTAATTCTCAGGGAATTAATTATAGATCAAAAGGTGTCAGAGAAGATGATCTCAAACTTTTACGACCCCTTTCTTCAAAGTATAACACTGTTTATCATAACATTCGTAATCAACCGATAAATACTTCATATAAAGAGGGAAGAATTATAACAATTATTAACAATAGGGACCATAAATTAAAATCAAGAGTTTTATTGAATCTAAAGAGTCCCAAATCTTTTGATGTTATTGTAAAAGACCTTGGTCAGGCCGTTAGAATTAAAAACGCAAAACGAATGTTTACTGCTTCTGGACATGAGGTCAGAATAATAATTATTTTTCATTTTAAATATCGAAAATTAATTAATTTAGTACTTATTAACTGATCTTGCTAAGTTACTTTCATTATTGAAATTGAATACAAATATGTTTACTATAAAATGATTTTATATTTGATTTTAGGTACGAAGTGTTTCACAATTAAAGAGAGATATGATTGGAATCGATTTGTTTTATTTGGATTCTTTGGTGTCTCCAAACTTCATATCTTCTCCACTTAAATCATATTCAATGGAATCAATTAACCAAAAGAATGAATCGAAAGAATTCAGTGCTTCCAAACAATTGAGTGATTTTAATATAAATGGAAATATTGATAATAGAATCTCTCGAAATGATTCAAATCTAGAATTTAATTCAATAAATGGATACCAATTCAAACGTTCGGATTCCAGTAATTTTTCAGGTATTAAATCATTTATATATCAATATAAACATTTCATATTTATTATAAATATTAAATCATTTAATATAAAAACTTTTAAAATTTAAATCATAATATTTTGACATTAGTTTATGTTTTTAGTAAAAGCCTTTCACTTATAAATTATTTATAAATTTTTATAATAACTCTTATCTATATATTTAAAAATAAAAACACGTCAATACTTTTTTAATTATATCTTATAATATAATTGTTATATTTATATATAAATTATAGGATAAATAATAATTTGAATTAGTAAGTTTCTTCTTGGTTTCTTTATTTTATGCACAAATTAGTGGTTAAATTTATTCTTAACAATAAAGAAAACTAACATGGTGAAATTTTAATTCAAGTTTTAATTTCAATTTAATCTCGAATAGAATTTAATTAAATGCTATAATTTATATTTTTGATCGATTATATAATTTTACTTTTTATGGATTATTATTTTAAATTATATATAATTATATCGGAAAATAACTTTATTTCTTCAAAAACATTCTTAACATTTATTTGTTTTTTATAATATCGTCACTCAATTCGAACGGATTTTTTAAAACTAAAATACAAAAATTGCAAAATATATTCAAAGAGGGCAGCCGACCCCTGGAAGTTGTTAAACGTAAAGCATATGTGAAGTATGAATAACACTCATAGAGAATACATGTGAGAGAGAGTGATTGAAATCTTTAAACTCTCCTAGATGGAATGCAGCAGTTTGCAGCAATATGAAATTTTTACAGTAGTAATGAATGATTATTCTCTATCATATTATCATAAAATAAAATGCCAGAAAAGAACAGATCTTTGTTTGTTTAACCCCTTGAGGTTAGTAGGGTAAATAGTTATAAGTTGTAATGCATTGGACTCCTCGGCATTGCATGTAATGCGTATGTGAAGCGGTGAAGCAGTGAAGAGGTGAAGCGTAGACTCCAGGCGCCGGACAGACCCTTTAATCTCTAATATAAAAAATATTAGCTTGTTAATTTAATTTAAAAAATCTATAAATTATTTGATTTGTGATTCATTGGGAAGTTCTTTATACACTACCTCTTTGGTTATGTCATAAATGTCAGACATTACATCGTTTGGCTCCACATTTCGTTAATTCAATTTATGTTGAGTTTCATCATGTTGAGAATACATTGTTTTTTGATACAACTCTTTCTCTTTTCCTTTGACCATTATCATCATCAAATTTGGGAGTTCTTTTCCTTTGAGACATTCGTTATGTATTAATTTAAATAAGCAAGATTAGAATTTTGTAAAATATTAAAACTAGTTTGACATCATTTTTTAGGTAAACAATAATTACCTTGGTCATCTGTAGAGCCTGTATTACCAGTAAAGAGTTTACTGAATTTTTTTTCCGTAAAATAGAGATAAACCTTAAATTTATTACTTTTACCAATAAAAAAATGGCCAAATAAACTAGTCTATGTTTTAATCGATAATTAATTTATTTTTTCTATTTTAAGAGTGTGATCAAGATAAATTTGAATTAATAAATTTTAATTAAACATTTTATTAATACAAATATTAACTCTAAAACTGAATAAATGAGTTTTTCTTTTGTAGTAAATCTAATGAATTGTTTGATAAACTAAAGTGTAATAAAATTACATAATAATAAAGGTTTTAACTAAACTGAGCTTGCTTGTTGCTTGATAGACTATACCACCATCTATTTGTTGATTAGTTAACCAAACTTTTATAAGTTGTAAATTTTAACTAATTAAGTTGATTTTATAACAAAAATAAAACATCAAAGATTGATAGAATTTCCTTTAATATTCTAGTTTAAAATATTAATGTTTATAAGTTCTACTAGCTTATAAATAAAATTAAATATTGTTAATGTATGAGAGAATTCTGTCATTAATAGATTAGTTTTTAACTCATTATATGTCACCTTGGTAATATTAATATTACATTATTTGTTTTACTATCAACGGTGAGTTTGCGCTCATAGTTTATGGCAGTCTTTGAATTGATAATCAAATTAATGTTTTTTATTTCATATTTATTATGAAAATTAGATTAAAAATAGATTAAAATTTTAATAAAATTTTTAAATTTTGTGAGTGTTTTGATTAAAGTTATTTTATTTAAAAATTCATTGTTAATATATTTAAATTAGACATGTTGATTTAGGAATAATAGGTAAGTAAAAATTTATTTTTAAAAATAATTCTAACCACCTTGTTCGTTCAACTTTATAAAGGAAATGAAGATATTATGTCGTTCGATTGCCATTTTGACGACATTTATGGAAGTTTGATCATGGTAACAAAGTTTTCATGAATGCACCTTGGTGATGTGCATAAATTTATAGTTCATTATGGGAAGGTTTTGCATAACATTAAAGATTGTAAAGTATTTCCACAAAATGGCAAAGAATTCATTTTAATGAAATGGTCTGAAATAATTTAGATGGCGATGAATATGCAGTCATTTTGAGCTCTTATCTTATATTTGAGGGCAAAAATGAGGAATCGATTGATTATAATTTTGATGCTGAGTAGTACCCCTGGCATATAAGCCCAATAATTAAAAAAATTTTCAAAATTTTTTGAAAATTTTAAAACATTGTTGTGACAATGCTAATGTCAACGGCGTGTTTGT
>JAQFZM010000684.1:0-26931 GCA_034695785.1 Galumna obvia
TTTTGACATATTTACAAAAATCAGAAAATTTTTAAAATTTGCATGGTGATTTTCAAACTTTTGAATATTTTCTAAACCAGGATATCTATTGAATAAGTGTTATAAATTTGATAAAGAAATTCAAACTCTAAGATACTTAAATTATTATTCCCGTTTTGAGAAATATTCCCCCCTATATTGATAACGACTGTATGTATAATAATGATTATAAATGTATTTTCATAAAATCCAAAGTTATTTTTAATAATGAAATATGAAAAAATATTTTTTGGGTTATCCGGCGCTTTTTTAATATTTTGACATTTTTATGGTTTCACCAGTTTAAAAGTGTATTTTTCTTATTAAAATGATATTTAATAACAATCCTAATCTTTTAAGATTAACAATTCCACCAAGAACAACTTCAGTTTTACAACCTTTAGATTTAGGAGTTTTTAGATATTGTAAATTTTTAGCAAAAAGAATTACAAATTATGTTATTTTAGAAAATATAGATGTAAATTTAAAAGATAGAAATAATATCACTAAAATATGGTCTTTAATTTTTAACCAATTTTCTGGAGAAGAATTTATAAATTTCTTTAAAAATTCTTGGATTCCTTTAGACAAAACTCCAGAAAAAATAAATTCTTTAAATATATTTGAAATTCTATTTAATTTTAATGGTAATTCTTGCAATATATGTAATTCTCTTTCATTTATAAGATGTTCCATTTGTAAAAATTATTTATGTTTCGCAGACTTTTTCATAAATTATCATTTTCATAATTAAAATTTTAAATTTATTAATAAATTATTTAATCATTTTTGTTATAAATATTAATTCATAAATTCAATAAAATAAAAATACACAAATATTAGTTTATAAAAAAATTTATTTATTTAAAAGTGAAAAAGATTAAATTAAGTTTTACAAAAGTTAAAAATATAAAAAATAAATTAAAAAATACAAAGATAAATATTGAAATTGAATTTATTAATTAAATTTAAAGTTTAAAATAAGTTTTAATAACAAAAAAAAGAAATCCGTAGTTGGTGGCGAACCCGGGTCACCCATGTTGTTGTTCCTGTGCGTATCCAATGGACCACTGAGGCTTATGATGAATAGAGCTCTTATTAGTGAGAAAACTAATGAGCCTAAACTTTGACCCCATTTTTACCCCCCTTAAAACCCCCATTCGAAAAAAATTTTAATTTTAAATAATTTTATTAATAAATTTTGATAATAAGTTTTTATTTTAAAATCAGCTTGCACATTCCCGACTGTCCATTGTAAGTATAGGTCTCCATTTGAGGACAGAATTGAGGACTTTTTCTAGACCTCAAATTCTATTCAAATATTATATTACAACTGACTCGAAAGTGGGAATCTTAATATATATTTAATATTATTTATAATTATAATTATTATTTAATATTTATTAATATTAATTATTTAAATAATAATTATTTACTAATATTAACTAATTATTAGTTAATATTTTATACTTAATAACTTAATAAATAATAATACTTAATAAATTATTTAATATTTATTAATAAAGAACCTTGCCCAATAAGAAGGTAAACCCTGATCCACGAAAAAATCCAAAATCCCTCAAAGTGAGTCGATTCTAAATTGTATTAGCTTTCGAATGGTATAAAATTTTTGACCTAGGTCAACCCAAAAAAACGAGGAGGTCAATTTTAAGTTGACAATCTTTGAGGGTAAAATTCATACAGCGGTCTTTCCATATGTAGCATTTTTTTACACTGCGCTAAAAAATGCTATTTAAAATTAAAATTATGTCTAATTAAGACCTAATAAAGCTATTTAGCGCGAAATCCGGTTAAAATCGGCCATTTCAAGCATTTTTAAGACCGCTGTATGAATTTTACCGTTTTTTGGGTTGACCTAGGTCAAAATTTTTTATACCATTCGAAAGCTAATTCAATTTAGAATCGACTCACGTTGAGGGATTTTTGATTCTTTCGTGGATCAGGGTTTACCTTCTTATTGGGCAAGGTTCTTTATTAAATATGAACACTTGTAAAGCAATGCTTTCAGAAGAGCGCCAAATGAAAGTTTTTATGTAATGATGTTTATGTTATCAAATTATGGTAATTCACAAAGTATGAGCTTTATTGCCTGACTCTATTATTGAGGGTTAAATGAGTCAATTGCTTACAGTTTGTCAGTGACTCTGCAGTGAAGCCCTCTTCATAATAATAATAATCGCATTCAATCAATAAACTAGCTAATTCCAAAAGCACTTATTATAGGGGTTTTGAACTTTTGTCACTCATAGAGAATACATGGATCACTTATGGTTAAAAGGGTTAAACTCATGATTTTGGAAGTAATAACAATAAACAAATGGATAACTGTTTTAAGTGAATATAATAATCATTAAAAACTTGTGCCAACGATTTCATATCAATCGCATCGATTTCAAGAGTAAATGACTCCAAGTTTTGTAATTCATTTGCGTATTGTTTAAATAGTTGAGGAATAAGTGATGAAATATCCTAATCTTGCTCATTTCCATAAAATCATTTCTCACATATGTGCAAATGTTTTAATTGGGTCATTTCAGATAAATATTTAAATAATCTTGTATATTGTGTGACCGCCTCTTCTACTTGTGATACACCAAAAAACGAGACTTTAATAAATTTCACTTCTTTTGAAGCGTCAATAATGGGTGGAATGCATTTCATGTCTTCATATTCCCCATAGATTTCAATCTTATGTCCATTTATTTGTTTAGTTATTAATTCTTCTTTCATATAATTTTGGGTCAATTTTGTAAAATTTTATAATACATCCAGAAATGGAACTTTTATTAAAACACACTTTTCCAGAAACAAATTTTATGATATGTTTTTCCTAAATTTTTGTATAAATTTATTTATTTCATTACCGATAGATATTCGGAATAATGAAAAGTTTTATAGTTTTTTAAATGCAATCAAAATGTTGTAATTATTTGAAGTTTTATTTTATGTTTACAACGAGTTCTGTAAACTATGCTATAAATGCTTAATAAAGTTATTATTATAATACCAGTCATTGAATATTAATTCATTTAAATTCGGACAATATTTTAGTGCTTTTGTTAATAATTTAAATTGTGTTGAATTTAATAAAACTAAATTTGGACCAAACTTTTCAAAGAATTTATCGATTATTTCTTCACAAAAATTATAGTCAACACAATTACGAATTGCCCTTACTTTATGGCAATTCTTCAAAATAGTCTCAAAAATATTATTAAATTCTAAATAAGATAAAGCGTTGATAGTATCGGTATAATTTATATTATGACACTTCTTCAATATTACTTCTTATAATGATCCAGCTTCTATTTTACCAGTACTTTTCTTTCTATTAATTTCTTTCTATATTTCTTAAGATCAGACAAATAGAGAGAAAACTGTTTGTTGTAAATGAATCGCTGCCACTGTTTTGAAAGCGATTCGTATTTAAACTTTTCTTCAAACGATAAAAACTCAACTGTTCTTCAGTCAAATCATCACCGAATCTCTCGAATGAGTTTTTTGTTATACATTTGACATAAATTATTTAATTAGTGAATAAATTATATAAACTTTATTTATCTTTTCTATTAATCACTTTAACATTTATTGAGCTTAAAATTATAAGAACTATAAAACAAAATCAATAGCTTTTATTAAAAAACAATGTTTTATAAATATTAATAAATATTTTGTATCCAAAGTAACCGATTATTACTTAGTATTAGAATCGGTGATATAAAAAATTATATTCAATTATTATCTTGATCAGATTTATTCTATTAATGAAATATTTTACTCACCTTATCCTTTTTTTCATTGAATATTTTCAATAAGTTTTTCGCCCAACTTTTGAAAAACTGATTTATTTTGACAGATATTTTATAAAATCATTTAAAATTTAACGCAATTTACTAAATAGTAGATCTAATCAATTATATTTAATATTTCTTATTTAGTAGTTAATTATTATTTATTTGAATAATATTTTAGTTAATAATATACTAATATATAAAACTACAAAATTATATTGTTTATCGAATTAGAAGTTTAATAGATTTAAATAAATAACATTTAAATGGGTTTTTTTGTTTCCTTCCACACATTTAGGATAAAGAATTTAGCAAGCAATTTTTGGTGATTATCAATTAAAATCATTTATTCATATTTTAAATTCTGTTTAAAACTTTATTATACAAACAATTAAGGGATTTAATATCAAAAGAAATTTCCATTTATTGAAAATATTCTGAGTTTTGTGGACTTCTTTTTAAAGTCTTCAATATTTTCTTGTAATAAATCATCTAGTTCATTTAGTCCACTACTATTCAGATACAAATATTGAAGTCTTTTTAAATTAGACAAAGAATTAAAAACATTTGTATTGATTTTTGCATTTCCTAAACAGATGTACTGAAGATTAGGTAAATGTTTGTGAATATCATTGAAAAAGTCCTCATCTTTGTAGCAGTCGTTGTAGTTATCGATCACTAATTTTGTTAATTTCTTGCAATTAGACAACGATTGTGTAATGAATGTATAATCAGAGTAGTCGTCATAATCGCATCCATACGTATATTTTATAGATAACTGTTTTAATTGAGTGTAATATTGATTAAACACTTCAACCAAAGAAGTCATATCTATTGCAGGGATTTCTACTGTAAAAGACTCTAAATTTTGTAATTCATTTGCGTATTGTTTGAAGAGTTGAGGAATAAATTCTGCTAAATGAGTATGGTCATCATAAAGTGCATCATACCTTTGTTCTATAATTTGTAAATGTTTTAATTGTTTTAATTCAGATAAATCTTTGAATAATATTCTATAATCTTCTAAAGGATTAGAATCACCCTCTTCATAATTCCATTCACAAAATGTTATTAAGATCATTTTAATCGTATCCTTTTCTTCAGAAGAGAGTTCTTTAAAATTATTGAAATCGTTGTTATCGTAATAATTAATTTTAAAACTTTTAAGATTATCTAAACAAATGTCTTTCCCATTGAGTCGATACCAGTCATCAAATATTACTTCTTTTAAATTCGGACATAATTTCATAGATTTCCTTATAGTATCTAAACTAGTACAATTTATTGAAATTAATCTTTTGCCAAATCTTTCAAAGAATTTGTTATATTCTTCCTCTTTAAAAGCGGCGGACGAGTCATCATTTGATTCTTTATTTGACTCTTCATCTGATTCTTCCTCTATATCTTTGAAATCCATTCGAATTGCATTCAATTTATTGCAATTTTTAATAATTGATTCAATTAAAGGATTTATAGATAAATTGATTAAATCCTCGATTAAGATATCAATAAATTTAATATTTTGACACTTTTTCAAAATGTGATTAATTCTTGGAAGACATAATTTTTTATAATCACTGTTACATTAAATTATTTAATATTATTTTATTATAAATAGAAAAATATATGCTTACATATGATGATATCCTCTTCTATTTGTCTTTTCCTTTTCAATATTAGTTAAAGGTTTGATAGAATCGGTCCAATAGAGAGAAAACTGTTTGTTGTAAATGAATCGCTGCCACTGTTTTGAAACCGATTCGTATTTAAACTTTTCTTCAAACGATAAATAACTCAACAGTTCTTCAGTCAAATCATCACCGAATCTCTCGAATGAGTTTTTGTTATACATTTGACACATAATTATTGAAGAATTTGTTTAATAATTTTTTATTTTTCTTTTAAATTAATCGCTTAAAACACTTATTGAGAATAAAATCATAAAAAATATTTTTATAATATTATAGAAAATCAAAATTCTTTTGTATCCAAAGTAACCGATTATTACTAAGTATTTGATCCGATATTATATAAATTTATTATTAATTTATATCATGGTCATATTTATTCTTCTGATGAAATATTTTTATAACAATGTTATCAATTTTTTAATAAATATTTCTAACAAT
The DNA here is from genome assembly GCA_034695785.1 of Galumna obvia. Lineage (NCBI taxonomy): Eukaryota > Metazoa > Arthropoda > Arachnida > Sarcoptiformes > Galumnidae > Galumna > Galumna obvia. The sequence goes on from JAQFZM010000684.1 coordinate 5,960, forward strand.
TTTTATTCCAACTTTAAAACTAAAAGTTATACTTAAACACAAAATGATTGTAAGAACTGCCGATATTTAGAGATCACTTCATAGCCATTGTTTAACCAAATTCTTTGTAATCACAAAGAATGCCATAATTTTGGGTCAATTCTTCCATTGATTGTAGTTTAGGTGAGAATTATTGAATCAAAACTATCGCGAACTTTCATTTCTTAATCATTTTTCAAAAATCCGTTACTTTTTATTTTAAATTTTATTTTTGGATTTATTTTTGATTCATTTCTCTTTCACTCAAATTATATTCAATAGAAAACTTAGTAAAGAGTTTCCAATTTAAATGATTTTGGATTAAATGCTTTCTTTTGGATCAAAAATGAAGAAAATATTAAACTTTAGACTAATTTTGAGTTCAATCAGTTTATGTTATTCTGTGTTTTGTAAAGAGTTTTGCTCGGATTCCAAAGAAATAAAAACAATGTTCTCAATGGGAAACACTATTTATTTGTCAAAAGGAGATCTCTTTTACACTAAAAGTATTGATGAAGTGTTCGCCAAAAAAGTGGCACAAAATACAACTGAAGTCTTCAAAATCGGTATTCATTTAATTAAAAGTAATTTTGAATAAACCTTTGATTAGACTTCGATAGAGTGAGTACTGCATTCTTTGTCACTCAAACTCCTAAGTGTACGGACTCTAGCTCTCAGTTTATGTCTAATTCCTATTGTAAAGATATGTTAAAGTTAAACAAAATTGGTTTTGTCATCGGATATAGAAGTGGTTCGACACAACAGTCATACACTTCTTATAAACTCAAAAACAATTCACTCATACCTATGGATGATAACAAAAGAATGCCTTTTGAACTAAAGATACAAAATAGTATAGAAAAAGGGTTTTGGCCGCTGACCTCATCTCCAAATAATATATATTTATCCACAACTTATGATGAGTTCTCTTTTTCAATAATTGTGGTCATCCAAAAAGACACTTATTTCGTTCTTTTTATCAAAAGTCTGAGTAACGATAGGAATGGTTGGTCTTCGAGAGTCAATCCAAAAGTTTACGGAAAGCAAACAATTAAAACATTCAAAGGATTTATTCAAATCCTTAGAAATAATTTCCGATACGTCTCTGCTTTTGTTGGTTTGGGAACAGATTCTGAGCTGAGTTTAGTCAACTTAATAACTTCAGACAAATATTTTATACCACAGGTATTGGTCACAACTCTTTTGTTCTTTAAATAATAATAATATCTTTATTTTAGAGCAATATTGATATAAATGAAGACATTTATGGCTGCCCTAAACAAGTGTTGAGTATAAGAACAACTGAAAAATATCAATCGTCTCAAAGAAATTCAGTCTATAAAGACTTTATCACTGATACTGAGACTACACAAGAGATAGAACTCAATGAAAGAAGTTTTTCTGCCAACGATTATGAAGAAAAGTCTAAAGGGTCTAAAGGGTCTAAAAGTCTAAACAAGATCCTATTCAAAGCTTTTATTGCATTAGTAATCATCGGTTTTGTTCTGTTTGTGGTTATGATTATGACTTATGTTTATACCCGTTTGTATTCAATTCTTTATTATAATTAATTGATTTCTTGTTTGACTTTTTCAGGAATTTTAAATAAAAGTCCCGGACCACAAATGAATAAAGGATCGATGATCTTGCACAAACAGAAACACAAACATTAGTACTTTTTGGCACTAAATGTTAATCGTTTTAATTAGTTTTCATTGATTTTAGTAAAATTGTTATGAAATTCATAAAATGACTTTTTTTTATAATATCATTATTTCATAAAATGTTTATAAAATAGTGGCCAAAAGAACACTAGAAGTATATATTCTATTTAATTATGAATTAAATTTTAAGACCAAAACTCAAAAAATAACTAAAATATGAAAATAATTTTAAATGTAATTTAGGTCAGAATTATTGGCTCAAAATGATCGCGAACTTTTGTTTCTCAATCAATTTCCAAAATCCGTTACATTTTATTTTTGATTCAAATAATATTAAATAGAAAACTAAGTAAAAGAGTCTTCATTTAATTTAATTGATTTTGAATTAAATCCTTTTTTACTAATCATTAAAATGAAGAAAATATTGATTTTTAGACTTATTCTGAGTGCCATCAGTTTATACTATTCTGTGTTTTGTAAAGACTTTTGTTCTGATTCAGAAGAAGTGAAGACAGTGTTCTCTATGGAAAACATCAATTATTTGGAAAAAGGAGACCTTTTCTACACTAAAAATATGAGTGAAGTTTTCGCCAAAACTAATGGACAGAATTCAAAAGAAATCTTCAAAATCGGTAATCAATTGAATCATTTTATTGAAAATTATTTCTAATAAACTCTTCGTTCAGATTTTGATAGAGTCAGTACCGGATTCTACATCCCATCCATTCCTTTATGCAAACCCAAAAGATCTCTATTTGCATTGAATTCAATTTGTGATGAACTGGAAAAGTTAAGTAATTTAGGTTTTGTCATCGGATACAGAAGTGGTTCGTCATTTCAATCATACGTTTCATATCGGCGTTCACTCACTCTCATAGTTTCTGACAATAAAATGCCGTTTGGATTGAAGGCACAAAATAAGATAGAGAAAGGGTTTTGGCCGCTGACCGCAACTCCAAACACTGTATATTTAGGGACAACTTATGATGACATAAGTTCTTCAATATTTGCGGTCATTCAAAAAGACGAGGATATTATCCTTTATGTCAATAAATTTGTTTACAACGACTGGACTCCAAGAATAAATCCAAAAGTTTACGGAAAGGATTCAATTAAAACATTCATAGGATTTATTCATTTAGAAAAAAATAATTTCCGATATGTCTCTGCTTTTGTTGTTTTGAGAAAAGCATCGGAACTGACTCTCGTCCACTTAATGACTGCAGAGAAATACTTTATGCCTCAGGTATTGGTCACAACTCTTTTATTCTATTATAATATCTTTATTTTAGGACACATTTCGAATAGAGGAAGACATTTATGGCTGTTCTAAAATCGTGTCAAATAACAGCACAACTATAAACAAAGTTTCGACTCCTCTTTATTCAACAAAAAGATCACAAAAAAATAACAGAAGAAGAGGAAGCGGTAGAACTGATATTCCCGAAGAAGATGAACAATCAAATGATAGTTCTGGAAACCGAACCTTAAGAATAATATTTATTGTATTAGTAATCATTGGTTTTGTTCTGTTTGTGGTTATGATTATAACTATTATTTACATCAGTTTGTATTCAATTATTGAATTCAATTCATTGATATCTTGTTTGACTTTTTCAGGACATCAAAATATGACTCGAAGATCACAAAAGAATAAGAAAAAGAACTTGCTCAATCACAAACATTAGTATTTTTAAATCGTTTTAATAAGTTTTCATTAATTTTAAAAAAAATTGTAATAAAACTCATAAAATGAATCTTTTATTATAATATTATTTTATTTGAGACTTATCTATAAGGGATGGCAATCAAATATAATTTCAGATATGTTTAAACCTAACAAAAATAAAAGTGTTTTAATCACAAACTTTTGTAAAGTCGTTGTGGATGAGTAGTCAATGAGTAGTCAATGAGTGTTCAAAGAGTTCCTCCATATGACGAGCTTTTAGATAAGCGATTGGGTCCACTAAAATCACTATTTATCTGATTTTAAAGGTTTTTAAGGAGTTTTAGTTTTCAATATAAATCTTTAGTCTTTCAGTTAATAACTATTTAAATTAATTATAGCTCAGTTCATTAATTCTCGAAAGTTAGTTCTAATATTGCTTTTAATTAACCTTGTTAATGTTCAATACAAGTTTAATCATTAGTTAATCTCTTCAAATATTTAACAAATATTCGCTTAAATTATATCAAATTAAATTTATTAATGATTTGTTTGACTTAATTTATAAAAGTTTAGATCAATTATTATTCTTGTAGTTCGTCGACAGTTCTCTTCAAAACTACAATTTTAAGACATTTTTAATATAAGTAGTGATTGATTTCGTCTCAAAATTCATTATTTATTAATTTATCTCAAAATTATTTTTTTTAATCATTCAATGAATTAATAATTGATTTAATATTTAAAGTTATCAAAAAAATCTTAAAATTGATTAACAATTAATAGGATTACTATTTAAGTTGTGCATGATAATATTCCATTCTTTCATACTCCATCTCAATCAGTGTTAGGAATAATTTTGACGAAAAAATAGTGGAAAGTATTGATTGATTTCATTCTAAGTCAAAGTTAATGTCATTCAAATCCACTGAATATTATTAACCAATAATTATGAGTCGACGCCTACGACCCAATCACTGTTCACTTAATTAAAGTTATGTTTCAATTAATTCACCACTAAATTACTTATCAATCAAAATGCAAATGAGTCAAAATTAGCAAGCAAATGTTTGTCGGCTTTTAATTCAAGGTAAAGTTGTCCAATTAGTTCAAGGTAAAATCAAATTCCATTCGTTATTCAACTTATTTCTCATATTCTAATCATTGATTTGTAATCACTTTTGAAAATATGTCTCATTTAGTATTAAAAGTAACTCAGAATAACTTAGAATATATTTTGAATACTTTTAGCAATGGCTGGAAATTTTAATAAATGATCAAGCATTTCAATGTTTTGATAATAATACTTCAAATTTGTCATTGAGGTCAACATAAGTTTATATTTAAAGATTATTCGGTTATTTATTTAATAAAGACATTAATTTTGTCGAATCTTTTTGAAGTTAATCTGATTAAAACTGTTTTCAATTGATCTTGGTTAGACAACATTTATCTTTTTATAGTTATTTTTGTTTTTTTTGTGTTTGGTAATAATTTTCTTTAATCTTGGTTTTAAATTTCATATAATTGAGTAATTAATTTGTGTGAAGTGTGTAATTGTGAATCACAGATTGTGATCCTATAACTGGTGGTTAACTGTATTTCGAAATTGTTTTATTTATTTAACTTTAGTTAAAATTTAGTTAAAATTAATTAATTTTGAGTGAAATATAAATTTCTTTGTTAACTCTTAACCCCTATTGGGGGTCAGTGTGTTTTTGATGGGTGGGTCGAACCAAACGGACACCTTTCCGGGACAGACAGCATCACATCGACCACCGGTTATTTTTGCAAAGGCATACAATGGAATGTGCTTGGTAACACCATTACCGGCACATCCGCTCTGATCAACAATGTTGACAACGAATTTCTCCCAAAAGCCCCCTGCACACACACCGTTTGTTATGTTACCGATTTGGTACAGCATTAAATTACCTTAGAATAAAAAAATGAATTCATCAAGGTAAGTCTTATTTTGTTTAATTATTTATAACCATTTAAATGTACGGTATAAGTGACCACACTTTCCAGTTGAACGGGTAATACTTCTGAGCCCAAAGACATATTGAATGAAGCGCTTCCTTTAGACACTTTCCAATCATTACAAGAAGAGGTGTCGTCATATGAGGCATAAAAATGTAGTTTCTTCAGCTCAGAACCCGTTTTGCATTTGAATGTTTGCAAAAGTGTCTCTTTTATGGTATTGTCTGGAGTTATGGCTATGAATTGTCATAATTAATGAATAATAAAAAGTGATCTTGTTCATTCATTTTATGATAAGTAAAAGTACGTACTGTATGCAAATGTCTTAATTCCTCCTGGGATAAATCCATTTGAATATGGAATTGCAGCGAAACAAATATGAACTAGGCTCACTAGAATGCACACTCCCAATTTGAACATGATGTTTTTCGTTTGTCTGGCAAATTTATAACTAAACTATTTTATATTATATTCTCTGGTTTTACCAAGCTAATATTACGACTCTTATTTGAATTTTCAAAATCTGTTCGAAAAACACCTTTTATTTTATTAACACCTGAGCCCAGAATATTACTCTTAATGAAATGCACTTTTGATGAAATAAACTAGGCTCTTTTAAATGAATTATATAATTTTTGTTAATTTTTTTATAAAATTATTTTATTATGAAATAAGTTTGAGAAACATTTCGAAAGTAAATTAATTGCATATATTAAGTAAAAAATGAATGAAATTTAAAGTAGAGCGCAATCATTACTATAATTGATGTGTTTGTATATGTGTGTGAGTCTCAGTGTATTTGTGTGTATGTGTGTGTGTGTGTGTGTGTGTATGTGTGTGTGTGTGTGTATGCTTGTTAACTTAATTAAATTTATTTTCAATCCAGTTGAAACTCATTCCAAATTAAACTAACGAGAGTTCAATGAATTTTTAAACTAAATCTGGAGAGAGAGAGAGAGAGAGAGAGAGAGAGAGAGAGAGAGAGAGAGAGAGAGAGAAAATAAGCAAAAAGTTAAGTTTATGAATCAAATGAAGAAAAAGAAAATTTTAAATTAGAAAAATAATTTGATTAATAAGGGATGGGTTGTGTGTGTTGTGCTATCGGAGGTGAATCACATTTATATATTTCATCGGATTTCATATTTTTAATTAATTTTTTGTTTTATACTCTAATTTAATGGTTTATTTTATTCGTGGATAAAAATGTCATTTTTCATAAATTCGATAATTAAGAGTCGATTAAATTTTCTTTCGATAAATAATTTTCAAAATCATTAAAAATATTCGCAGATATAGGAAAAGGTGTCATAATTTTTTTTAAAGATGAGCAAGGTCATAAATAGGTTGTGGTTTAATTGATATAATATCAAAATTGACGAAAACTTGTTTTATTAATATTTGCTTAAATGAAAGTAATTTTGAAAAAATTAAACAAATTTCATCATGCCAAAATATTTTAATTAAGCTCGATAGTTAATTTCTTGATAAAATTTTGAGCTTAATGAATTTATTTAAAGTTCATTTAATCTATAGATTACTAAACATAAGCATTTTCTTAGATTTATTTGGAATTTGTCTGAAAACTTCAAATAGATTACCTTGATAATATAGGAAAATCAATATAAACCTGATATTTAATTCATTATATTTAATAAATAAAAAATTATCTGAGCAATAAAGATAGTAATCTTGCAAAAATATTTGTGTCAAATAAGAAAGATTATTGATTCGAGAAATAATAAAAACTATAGAAAAACAAATGATTTATAGAACTGATAATAAAATAATGAATAAAATATTTCTCAAAAGTAGTAATTATTGATTCGCAACACTTTTTTTGAAAACTTATTATCGATTATAGAGTTTGTGCTTTCGATTCATTCATAAAATACTTCTTTAAAAAATAGTTTTAAATTAAATAAAATGAATGAAAAAAATATATTAAATGATTGCTTTCCATTTGTTGCTGACTCTTCCAGTGATGGGTAGTATTGCTGTCACTATTTGAGACGATGAGGAAGTCTTCATATTTTCATTAAGTTCTTCTGGTGAGGACTCATCCAATGATTGTTCGTTAGATTCTTTGTTGAGTCTGAGTGGTCGCCACCCGTTATATTCGATTCGTCGCTCATCCAAATGAAAGTCTTTATTCATTTGATAATCGATTGCATTGTTTTCGTTGAAACCCATTTTAGGAATGGATTCAGCGCTGAATTTCCTCTGATTTCTTCGAGTATTGTATTGTTTACTTTCAAAGCTCTCAATAATTTCTCTTTGACTGGGATTTGCAGTGACGAGAGGGATATCATCCTCTATGGCTGTCCTCTCATCGTTTAAGGACTGGATTATAAACTGAGACTTTTTTGGCCGATACTTGTTTGCCTTTTCTTCATTATATTGGGGATAACTTTTGTATCCAAAGCCAATAATTTTTGGTTCGTTATTCTTAAAGCCTAATCTGTGGCCAAATGTCATACCAGTGCTAACGAGTGTTAAACTCTGGTCTTCGTTTTGAGGGAAATGCATTGTTGACACTAAACCATGACTTTTTAGATGACTTTCAGGTCTGTCATATTCGTAGTTAAGTTGAGAGGGACTGACCATTGGCTCCATTTGTTCGTCTTCATGATGTTCATGGTTCTTTCTTATTTTGGCTCCAAATGTGTGAGCATTGGTACCGATTGGATCCTCTGGGATATAACCTGTGATAATGTCCGGCACTTTTGAGTTGGTTTGAGCCGTTTCTGCACTATATTGTCGGCTGACTCTCATGGGTTCAGACTTAGTGTTGTGAGAGGAAGGGCTGTCCTCATCCTTATTAAGATATTTCAGATAATCTTTAAGGATCTGTTCCTTTTCATTTGAGTTTTCCTCTAAACCAAATGGTTCTTGGTTTTGATTATAATCGTTGTAATCATTATTATTTTGGTTATTATTAGTGGACTGTCCAGAGGTGTGTACGTCTGACACTTGTTGTTCTTCTGATGTCTTCTTATTATCTATTTGTGGTTCAGAGTTTGATTTCTCTTCTTTTGTGGGATTTTCTATATTTTGCTGTAAATTTTGAAGCTTTTCTTCTGATGATTGGTTTGGAGTGTTTTGATTGATGTCAGTGTTGTCCTCCACATAATGAACACCAAATAAGTGATTCTGATTATCTTTAAGTAAGCTCTTGATGAGAGCTCCTCTCCTCAATTTGTCCCAGAGCATTTTCTGATAGTAAATGCGTTTATCTTGAATAAGATCGGGACTTCTGTCGACATAATCAAAGTTTTGATTAATGGTATTGTCGTGACTTAACGGTAAACGTCTGGCCATAAACTCTGTCATTGATGGCTGTACTAATGGTTGTGCCAATGGTTGAGTCAACATGGGTTGCGGTGACAGCGGCTGTTCTAAAAGTGCCACTTCTATACCAATATTAGGAACAGGCATTTGGGGCAAAATTATCTGCTGAGACGGCACAGGAGGAGCGCTGACAAATGGTTGAGTCATAACAGGTAATGATATTTTCTGAACAATTGGAGGTTCACTCAACAGATTCGGTATATGTTTTGGATCAATTGCTAGATGGTTGAGCTCGGGTATAGAACTGGTTGTAACACATATAACTCCATTTTTAGTGAACACAATTTCAACAGTATTTGAGGGACAGTCGGTTCCTCTGTAGTCAGCCCTACCGGTGCTCAAAACTAATTAAGGGATAGAATAAGAAAATCATTTAAGAAAAATCAAAAACTCATTATTATATATATTTTGGAAAAAAAATTATTTATGAAATAATTAAAGAATATTTGATTTATATATTATTAGGGGAATAAAAAATTGATCGTGCTCATTAAATTTAAAAGTCATGTAACAAATATGACAATTAAAATTTGTACTAGAATGTTTTTCATTGATTTTTAACTTGTTTACAATTATGCTTTATTTTGTTTATAATTATTTTTGAGAAATTAATTTATTTTTATTTAAATGATCCGAAACGTGACTTAAATTTTGAGCGCAAAACACCTCTTAATAAAAGCGTATAAAATATGTGACTCATTGGTGGCAACTTTTGAATTGTTATCAACTTATTTCCATGATCAATTAATTAATGAACTGGACATTTTTCATATAAATATTTTTCAAAGTAAATTAATCGCTTATTTTATCCGCAATTGTTTTGATAAACTTTAATGAATTCTTATCAAGATTTGCAAATATGAGGTCTTATTAGTGTATTTCCTGGATAATAATTATCAAGGAGAAAAAATAAAATAGATTCACTAATTTTTTATTGAAAATTAATGTAAATGTTGCTTGGTATGTTGGTTAGTCTGTCTAATAAACTTGATTGATTTATTCTAAAATTGATTAAAACTTGATTTAATGTAATAAAAATGAAAATTTAGTAAAAAAGTTGTAAGATCTTCGGCTATCATTGAAATCTCGATAACAAATTTATTGATACATAAAATTTGTTGTTATATGTAAGATGAGACACCCATGCTCATTTCTATAAATAAAAATCATTGATTGATTGATCTAGATTATGTAAATATGTAATAAAGATAATGTAAAAAAGGATATCTCCTCAAAAGGCTATAAGTAATTGAATATTGAGTTATAATTCAATTGAATCTGATTATTGCAAGAGTCTATAAAAGCAATAATAAAATACGATTATATAAATAATAAATCTTTAATTACAATAAATTTTAAATCAAAATATCAGTTATTTATCAATAATTTCTTTAAATAATTGTTTATAAATCAAAAAGTCGTGATATTATTTGATCCGATTTTGCGTCAAATATTCAATAGATTCACTAATATTTAATTTTTGAGTTGTGCAAGCTTAACTCTAATTTACAAATTATCTGATTAAAAATTGAAGTATAGTCTGAGTCATACCATTCCTTTTGTCAAATCACAACTAAAAGGGTATGTAATATAAGACAAATTTAAAGTGACTTTTTTAGCATTTTTATTATCAAATACTTAAAAAATGATCATGATCCAAGATGAGATAATAAACTTACACATTTATGTCAGATCTAAGATAAGTCAATTATTCTGATCAGATGAATAACAATCAGATTATTGACAACTAATTCAATTTGATATGAAATGGTATTCCTATTTGTATTTTAACTGACATTAATTGAAAGGTATTAACCTTCACGTTATTCATTTAGTGTTAACCAGGTTTATTTTTACTTTATTTGCAAGGTAGCCTTAATAAGATTCTCGTCAACGAGTAAATTAATGATGGTCACAATAGCCAAGTATTTATAATTAGTGGGAATTTCCGTCAGATTTATTTAGTATGAATGAGGAATTATTTTATACTTTAATATTATAACTACTGTTATATATAATTGTGCTTGTTTAGAAATAATAGCCATTTAATTTTAAAAACTAATTTATAATAATTGAATATTTTTTCTTTTGATGAGTTATTCACGACTTGTGTTTAATTAAATTAAGAATATTTTCTTTAATCTAAATTTTTGAATTCAATGGAAAGGCTTCTGTGGAATGGACTCATTAATTATTCTGTGCTCGAATTGTAATCATTTAAGAAGATTTGATATTTTAAAAAATTGACATTTTTCTGAGTTTAACGAATTGATTTTAAATTCATTATAATAAGTTTTTAGTATTTTATTATTTTTACTTAATCTCTTTTTCCTCTAAAAATACCTTTTTCTTTTTTATTTGCCATGGCAATTTTTTTATTCATTATGACCTAACAAATAATTATACAAAACACAAGTCAATGAATTTTCGGAGTAAAATATTTGAACTGAAAAAAAATTTCAATCAAATCAAAGATAAGTTAAACTCTTTGGAGAAGAAAAAAATATTACTTGAATTCAATTTAATTCTCTTCTCTTTTCTGTTGATTTTCTTAAGAAAATTAATTGAGTTTAGATTCTTATGATTTGTATAACAAGTCTTAAGTAGTTTAATAAGAGATCAGTTGATTACCGAAAGAGAGGAGAAAATTAGATTTATTTTTCTTATGTTTTCTAATGAGAAATGCTTTTCAATAATAAATGTGTTTATCATTAATTTCTTTTATGGAAAATAATCTTTTCCTATGGGCTTATTCTTGTCATATCTCATTAGATTTATAATTATACCAGGCTATTGGTTTGCCATCTCTTTGACCTTGGTTAATTTAACTTATCTGGAATGAAAATATTATCTTGAAAATTGAAAATAGATTACTCTTAAGAAATTAGCCAATAGAGAGTGATTAATTGATGTTAGATCAATTTGAGTTTGGTCAATCCATTTTCCCAAAAAACGCTTTAGATAAATAATTTATGAAATGAACAAGTTGACATATATAGGAATTTATATTTCAATTATCAACGATGACTCTCTGATCTTTGAAATATTAATTTGATTGATTATTCATTGAAACAACTATTCTGAGCCCAATATTATCACTGAATACATCATCATTACATATTCACAGTTATGTGGGTTAGCCCCAGTTATGACCCAAACTCTCAGATCAATAAATAATTTTAGTTAATTCTTTAGTTCATTCATTCATTCATACATTCATTCAATCGTTTGGTTTTTGAAGACATTTATTTCTTTCTGTCGTTTATAATAAGAATTTCCAAAATAAGTTAATAACAAAAAGAATCTAATCTTAAGAAAAATGAATATTTTTTGAACGGAAAATAAAAATATAAAATTTTTAACTTAACTTAAATGTTTTAATATAACATTCATTTAATATCAAAATTTTATTGCATCTCTCTCTCTCTCTCTCTCTCTCTCTCTCTCTCTCTCTCTCTCTCTCCGACCACTCCTTCAACACTAATTCCTCTGTATTTCAGACGAATTTATTTATCAATCATTTAATGATTTATTTTGAATAAAATCTTTCAAAACATTACTTTTCGTACATTCTTTAAGTAAAAAAGTTTAACGCCATTAGTCTAAGCCTTCATTAAAATGAATGGTAACAAATGGAATGATTCAAATATTTAGAGATTTATTCCTCGATCATTCTTCAGGGTTTGAATGCTTTTTGTAAAAATTGTTATTTTTCACAAAAACAAAAACAATAATAAGATTTTGTTTTGATTTTAAAGGTTTGACTTTTGGAGGAAAAGGTATAATAAATCAAATGAGAAATAAATGTTTAACTTTTTTTCAACTTTTCTTTTAAATTTTAAAATGAATTTTTAAATGAATTTCTGTTGAAAATTGAATATAAAATATTAAAATAATCGATATTTTAATAAAACGTTTATTATTCATATGAAGGGATTAGTGAATAATATAATTTATACCTTGATCTTTTATTTGAAATAAACTTAAATCCTCTATTCAAGCATATGAAAGGTCATCTTTAAAAAGAAGTTTTATTTTTAACTATTGAGTTAAGTCATGTTATGTCTACTTTATTCCGTTTTAATGGACATTATTTTATTGTCGATATAATGACTTTTAAGACTTGAGCTCTAATTTTGTTTGTATTGACTTAAGATTTGAATTACGAATTTTGAGTTTAAAAAAACTTTTTTTAAGAATAATTAGAATTTCTTATATAATATGAGTTATATTTTGTTTAATTGATGACAATTTTATGCTTCATTGGATAGGATTTCAATTTTTTGCTTGTTTATTTGTCATCTCTCAGGTTTCTTGGAAAAAAAAATTCAGATCAAAATCTGTGAACATTTGCTATACTCTAAAAATTAATGAGGAAAAAGAAAATTTTCAGATATTTTTATCTTGTCAAATTCTGATAAACTAGTCAAAATTCTTTTTATTGCAAGCTTGATCTTGCTAGGTCAAGTTTATCATCAGTTAAATTAAGAAATATTTATTTATTTGAAATATAATAAGTTATTAATAACTCACCAAAAATATTGATGAAAATGAACCTGATTATATCCAATGCCATTCTTATAGAATATATAGAATTTAGTTTTAAATCTTTAATCAAATTTGAAGTAAAACACAAATTATTGTTATTTTAAAGAAAACAATTTTAATGAAAAGTAAAACGTTTTAAATAAACACAACTTATAATAACTATATTATTATTATTAAAACTTTTTATCACAAAAAGAAGTCTTCAATCTTTGAAAACAAGAATTGTTTCTAAAGTCTAGAAGAGTTGGAAAGAGAGCTTTTGTCCGCTCACACAACCATATAATGTGGTGTTCACTTGTAAAGACAACAATTTTGTGCTCCAATCCATTGCATGTGTGGTGTGTAATAGCGCTGATCAGTAGTATTACCAGTGCGGCCACAAATACAAACACCTGAGCATTAAAGCGCATAAAAAACGGCACAACATTAGGAGATGAGAGACCTGTAACTCATCGATGCGCCCGAAGACAAGACTTTCAACTCAATTCCGTTTTTAAAACAAAAACTAAACTCAAGTAAAAATAAAGGCCTCGTTTTAGACCAGATATGAACCGATAAGAATGAAATACTTATTAAAGGACTTCACTCTTTTTACATATTATTTTTGGTGATTTATCTACTATAAAAACTAACATGTCACAATTTTTTTCTAGGCATTGTTTTAGGTGAATATTTTCCCATGATTGTTTGCAAAGCTTATTGGTAATTTAATAACTATTATTAAATTTAAGCTTGTTAATTAGTTAAACACTTATTATTTTGTTTATTTGATAAAATTAACGATGAGATCCTTTAAGTGATAAATAGATAAATTTGCAAGCTAATTAACTTGGTGACATTCTTGGTTATTCTTCTAATTTAGAAAAAAAAATCTGATTATTTATAAGAAAATTATTATCAAAAATAAGATTACTTTAAAAAGTGATTAAATAACCGGAACTACCGGTAAGAATATTTTTGTAATGATTGGTGACGTCTTTTTCACCTACTTTTTTATCCCCAAATAACTCTTCAATTGCATAATATCCGATTCATCTGATAATTGTGTCAAACCTTTTCTAAGAATCGTTTTATTAATAATTTGAGAATTTTAGCGAAAATATAATATTTTTAGTGAAGTCTAATATCAAAGGCTTTTTTCAAGAATTGCTTTTTTACAGTTTTTGCATAAAATAAGGAAAAGTTTAACAAAAAAGCCATTAATAAATGCCTTTATTCACATACAATAAAATATTGGAAACTATTGTTGATCAATAGGTATTTTTTTACCAAAGAAATAACCAAGTATAATTAATTTTATTATCTTTGTTTAAAAGAAAATTAGTTTTAATTTAGCTAGTTGCATCATTTTCATATTTTTACAAAAATATTTCTTTAATTTTGTTAAAAGTAATGAAAATTATGTTTTGTTTGTCAACTTTGAAGACTTGGTTATTATGAATATAAAATCAATCAGTTATTAGAAAACTATAAATAATTGAGAGAAAGATTTCACAAAATGATAACAATAGAGTTGCGAACAATTGCTTTATGTCTGTCCTCTAAAATCAAGCCTAAAATTGACGACATGTGTGTCGAAACGAAGTACTTTAAGGATGAGAAGTTGAAGTGTTGAAATTGAAAATCACCTAGTCACGCATGAAATGACTAAATAGTATATTAATTTATTAAATATAGTTATGTTTAGTTCACACATCAATCAAAAAATATACTATTTTTAGAAGAAAATTCTTTTTTTCAAATAATTAAAGAATTTTTTGGAAATTTATTTATTGCATGTTATGAAAGTCATCATTAATTTTTATTTAAATTATATTTTTCGCAAAAAATTTAATTTTCATATTTTTCTTATTATATAAAGAATTTAAGTTTAAAAACTTATATAATTAAAATTATTTGAAGTCATTTTTTAAAATAGATTAAAGTGTTTGACATTTTTCAAATATATGAGATGTATATAAATGTATTTAAACTAGCAATTAAGACATAAAAATTGTCTAAATTACCAATCGAAATTTGACTATTATTAAAGCATCTTGTTTATTATAAGAATTAATGGATTTTGATATTTTGATTAAATATGATATTAGATTGTAGTGAAATTATAAATTGACATTTCATTAAATTGTGATATATTTAGTCAGAGATAGTATTCATTAATTTTGTCCTAAATTTATGTTTCAAATAGTAGTGAAACTCAGGTTTTTTATGAACTAATTAAGAGTCCAAACATGAAGTAAGCAATTATTAGACGCAGGTTAAAGTAAAGTACCGGCAGTTGTGATATTCATAGAATGCTTTGATTATCATCATTAACTATCATCTTGATCAATTTGAATGACCGGAGAAATTTTAATAATTATATTTTTAGTATCAGATTTATAAGATATCATTTATAAGATGGTTAAACAAACTAGGTTAGATGTCACTTAAGATATTCACATAGTAATTAAAACCCATTATAAAAGCGCCCACCTTGATCAAATAACAGATTCACTTTGAATTATTGCGTAACTTTTATTATTATGCAGTTCTTATCCATTTTTAAGACTGTCATCGACTAAAAGTGAAGATAGTAACCAAGATAAGTTAAATAACAACTGAATGAATGCGGAAAATGTGCTTTACTTTCTAAATAAAACAAATTATTCGATATAAATACTATAATCTAACAAATAATTAAATTAATTGACCATAATCATATTACTTAATATAGGGATTAATGCGTTATATTTCTGGTTAATTATGCATGCTAAGTTGATTTTAAAAAGAAATTTCTATTTTCTTAACTATTAAATAAGAATTATTTATAGCTTTATTTGATTTAAAAAGAATTAACTCATTTTTGCTTGTTCCTATTGTGAAATATTCGTTATTTAAAAGCTTAAATTAGAGTAAATTTTTTTATAATTAAAAAAAATATTATTTTTATTATTTTAATAATAAAAGAACGATATATTTATGGGAATTCCCTTTTGTGGGAAATTTGCATATTTTTAGAATTAGCAGAAGTTTAGAAATAAAAGAGTTTTAAGTGAAAATGAATGTCCAAGGTTAAACAGATGACCATTTAATTGTAGTTTCAAATAAAAGATTTTATTAATAAATGTAAAATAAGATTAAAAAATATTTATTAATGTTAAACAATTTATACATATTTGGAAAATTAATAACTTTCTATAATTTATAGACTTTTGAAGAAATTATGAATTTTTAATGTAAATCACTTCCCAATGAATTCTTGAGGAACTGTTCTGTTCTGTTCCCACATTTAAATTATTTGACTTTAAGTTCAAATCTTTTAAATATTTGTATCCAATCGTTTCAATGATTCTATATTTGACTCTTAATAATATATAAAAGTTGTATTCAATTGACATTTCCTACAAATTAATTGTTTAATAATTTTAATAATTAATTATTAATTTAATAATTAATAAGACTTATTATAATTAACTAATTATATTTTACTCAAGTCTACACTGAATTTAATTTGTAATAAACTAATCATTAATCAGAAATTAAATAATATTTTTGTCATTAAATTCTTCAAAAATGGGTTATTATTAAAAAGGTTAAGCAGTAGTTAAACAATGATATCAAATAAGTAGTTAAAATTGAAAGTGAATTGAGAAATGTTTACCTTACTCATTAACATACTAATGTTTGTCTATTAATATTCAGATGTAAATTTAACACGAACTCTATTATCTTTAAAATAGATAATATATGGAATGCATATGAGCTTTGGTGATGATTTTGTGCAAATTTAAACACGAAAAGCAAACTATAGAGTGAAATATGAGCGCATATTTAACATAAATGTGTGAATATAGTTGTTTTGCTATTTTTCATAATTGATTCTGAGATAAACGGAGAGAATTTATATCTGTATTAAAATAAAATAATATTTCGGTTCCGTTTCTTGAATATTATAATCGTTTCCTTAATTCGGAGTTATTTTGAGAAATACTCTTAAAGTTTTGCTTCTTTTTATTATATATTATTTGAGGGAAAGAATTAGTTTTTGATTTATTTAGATTTGTTTTTGTTTTTTATTTTAAGCAATTCTTTAGATTATGAGTTGAGGTATAAGACAGGGGTTACTGATCACTATCATTGAGTGTAAACCAAATGTGAGCAAGCTAAATATTTGAAAATATCTAATATTTTTTATTTTCATAAAGATTTTAATATAATTTTAACCAGGAAATTTAGAACAAATTCGATATTTTAACAAGAGCTTATATGTATGTTGAGAGCTTGAATGTCCATGTTTAAAATGGGTTATTTCAAGAGAGTGGTTGTTCTACTAAACAGTGAAAATATAAACGACTCGCTTTTCGGCCAACAGTTTTAGATAAGTGTCTTATTTTGAAACATTAATATAACATAACATTAATCAAAGCACAACATGAGATGCCTGAGTCCAGGGATGACCAGAAATGAGTTCAAACAAAAAATAAGTTAAATCGAAAACAGTTGGAATTCTTAGCATTTCTTTCAAACTTAAAAAAGGATTCTATAAATGTTATCAGAGAAGTCTTTTAAAAGAATTAAGTTCAATATTTTGAACAAGGTATTTTTAACTGTTATTTTAACTATTTTAACTAAAAGAATTTTTGAGAGATTGTAAGTCTTTTGATAAAAAAAATGTATACCATATATGTTAAATATAACTATAGTACAAGATAAATCTTTTAATTTATAGATTTCTTGCAAAGATTAGTTCCAAAATAGACGTTTTGCTCACCTCTGTTTCAAAAGCAATTTTTCATTCTCTCTCTCTCTCTCTCTCTCTCTCTCTCTCTCTCTCTCTCTCTCTCTCTCTCTCTTTATTTCTATTTTTTGATTATTCTGTTCTTTAAATGTCAGAAATATATCTTTCAAATGTCATTTAGACTGAGAATTATGAGGAGTTCCACAACTAAATCAAAATTCAAAGCATTTGAGTCCTCATAAAATTTTGCTTAAAATTAGACCTCAACTGGAAATTAGGAAAAATGTATTTTATTGAATGAAAAATAAATCATATTTTGAATGAAATTAATCTAAAATTCATATCTTTAATGAAGACATTTATTATGAACTATCAATAATTGTAATATAAAATGTTATATAAATAATAACTATATATTTAGGATATGTATATAAGTATAGTAACAAATATATTTTTTTTAAACATAACATAAATGCCTTCAATTAATTTTACCGTCAATTAATTTAGTAAATTAGCCTTGGTAATTTCTAGTAATTCAAAATATTTAGCCCAAAAACTATAAGCAAATGAAACATTACTTGAAAAACAGTTTAATCAAAGTTAATCAAAAACATAAAACAGTGTGAGATCTTTGAACCTATGATATTAGCAAATGATGAGCTCTTGCACCTGTCGTACCCGTTGGCCACCTGTTGCCCATCACTGTTTGTTAATCTATATTTTCACAGTTAACTTAAAATATTGGACTTTAAATTAAAATGTTTTTACACTTATTTTTATTTATTAAAGTAATTCTTAGAAATAGAATTAAAAATCCAAAGCCATTGACATTACTTGCAATTTATTCCACATTTTATCTGATAAAATGCAATTTCATTAACTGTTAACTCAATTTCATCCTTAAGTTTAAGATAAGAGTTAAATATCAGAATCTATTTTCTAATGAATGGGTATTTTTAAACCTAAACTTTTATCTTAAAAGTATTTCCTATTTATAATAAAATTTGTAAACAAAATATATATATATATATTTAAAGAGAGAAAACTTTATTAAATTTAGTAATAATATTCTATTGGTAAGGGAAAGTATCAAGTTAAGAATCTGAATAATTAAGAATAAACTTAATAATTAAGAATTAAAGCGAATATTGATTTGAATGATAAGTTTTTTAAAAAGAAAATGAGACGTTTATTCATGGCATGGATTTTTCCAAAATGTATTTATTGCTTCTTTTGATTATATCTGCGAACAAGGAATGAATGCACCGATGAATGTATTGAACAAATTCTGTTCTCTAAGACTAACAAAAATATAACGAAAGAAATAAAAATTTCCATTAATTTTCTGTTTTAAGAGTATTGAAGATTAAAACAAACACTAAATTATTGTTTTCATTTGAATCATATTTTTTAGTTATGTATTTCAGTTCAATAATATTTGGAGCAAGATAAATAACCTAAAACTAACAAGAAGAACCTATAATAAAAAATAAAAGTGCTGTCTCAATTTATAATAAACATTAATTCAAAATAACGCAAACCATTTAATATAAGTTTAATTTTTGCTTTTTGTGAGACTTTATGCAAACATTAATTAATTCAACAAGTTACTTTTTGTTTGCAAAAAATTTAATTACTAGCTTTGCTTATTGGAGTTTGGACATTTTGTCTTATTTTTTAATCACTATAAGTTTAAGTAAAATTAAAAGTAAACAAATGTTTGATATTATTTTGTTAATTATGATAACAATTTAAATTAATGGATAATATAGCAAGTTCATTCATTAAAAATTACTTGAATTGCTTAGAAGTTAATAGCATTTCTTAAATACATTCGTATATTTACATTATGTCATTATTATTCAATGATTTACTAATTAAGTCATTTAACGGTTGAGAAAAGTAGCTTGATGACATGAAATTAGTTAAAGTTAGTCTAATCGATTAGTCAACTTAAATGATAGGTTTTATTTTATTGAAAATAAATAGTCTTTAATTACATTTTTTGAAAAAATTAATGTTTTTTTGTTGATTTAAATAATTCATAATATACTTAACAATATCTTGAGTCATATTATTTTTTTAAGATATAAAATTGGGTTCCACCCCACTTCTCCGAAACCAAAAACTCCGAATCCCACTTTTCCGAAAAATTTTGTCCCATTTACATTGACCGTCGAAGGGAGGAGTCAGGTTTGCCAAACAAACAACATTTAAACTTTTAACCCAAATAAGTAGTAACTTTTGCGCTTAAATTTCTATCCTTTTGTTTATTGTTTGTATTAGTTTTAATCTTCCATATGTTCTGATATATGCTTAAAAATTTTTGAA
This sequence comes from Galumna obvia, assembly GCA_034695785.1. Classification (NCBI taxonomy): domain Eukaryota; kingdom Metazoa; phylum Arthropoda; class Arachnida; order Sarcoptiformes; family Galumnidae; genus Galumna; species Galumna obvia. The sequence goes on from JAQFZM010000684.1 coordinate 26,238, forward strand.
ATCAGCGTCTTTTCTCTATGGGAACAGCATCAGATGATTCTTGTCTTAGAGATGACGGTCAGTACCCATTTATCCGAAAAAGAAAAGTATTCCAAAACTCGGAATCATCGTGCAATTTTTACAAAACCTTAAAAAATATCACGAATTATTAGCAGGAATAGCCAAATTATATGAAAAATGTATGTTAGACATTATTATAATTAGCTTAATAACAAATAACTATGAAATTTTAAACTTATTTGCATTTCCTATTAAGTATTGATAGATTAAAATTACCCTAATGCAAACTTCATTATTAATTTTTTGTTATACTGAGGTGCTTGTTATATCGATACTATTAAATGGTGGCCGAACTGTACCATCTTAGTAGACTTTAATATAAATCCCTTAATGAAAATTTAATTTATTGTATTTTAATGATTATCAGTGTTATGATATTCGGAATTATGGGATTCGGAGTTTTGGGATTCGGAGAATTGGGGTAACACGATAAAATTGTTGACTAATTTCTTGAGAGAAAAGTAAACCATTAAAAGATTTTATGGCTTTAATAAATTTTTTTTGATTAAATTTGTGTCACATCTTTTCAACGACTTTCCATATCTTCCTCTTAATTAAACTTTTGAATAATTTCAGGGATGACAAATAGGAAGGGGGTATTCCGGAATACCCCCCTTGGAGCCAAAAATCGGAA
>JAQFZM010000685.1:0-26923 GCA_034695785.1 Galumna obvia
CATTATTCGACAAATCCTTATGGCTTTCACTAAATCGGATTAAAGTCTAACTAAAACCTATAACTCTATGGAATCAAAAGAATATGAATAGAAATTTTTGAGTTCACTTCAGGCCATAGTTATGATCGGAGAGAGTCGTCCGATAATCATATTTATTATACGCTTTACTCCCGAAGAAAAACTAACAAAAAAAGCGAATCAAACGAATCTCTATATTTAAAATCTAGAGATGTATTCATATATTATTCTGTGCTCTTATTTCAAATATTTTCCAATGAAATCGGATGACTCTCAAGTGTTGAAACGACTAAATAATTCATTAATTTATTTATTAGTATTAAAAAGTTATCGAATTTGTTTAAGTAGTGATACTATTATACTATGAATTTAAATATTTGTTTTTACACCAATTTATTACATTTTTTAAAAAGAGAGACTTTTTTATTAAATAAGTTTCATATTTCAGTGAAATATTAGTCCAAAATTTCTTCAAATGAGTCGATATTTCGGTTATTAATGGTTTTAAATTTTGTTCACTTGAACTAGTGTTGAGTGCATTACACAAATGGTGTATAAAGTGTATGGTATAGTCATTGTGTTTTGTTCAGACTTGAAATGACTGTCAATTTGAGAACTTTTTTCAGAATATTTTCATTTGTGAAAAGCTCTCAAAAATTTGACGACACAATCAATGAATATAAGACCAGAGAGAGTGAGAACAAACTTCGAAACACTATGGAGAAGGAGAGAGAGAGAGAGAGAGAGAGAGAGAGAGAGAGAGAGAGAGAGAGAGAGAGAGAGAATGGTTGGGTCATGAGGTCAATGACAAATCTTCAATAAGTGATTCGAATATTGAGTGGATTATGAAATAAAAAGTAGAAAAATATACGTATTGTATGCCATCATTAAAAATGAGGCGAATTTCAAACTGAATCGTATGATTAGATTCTATATTCTGGTATCAATAGATAACAAGACATTACGCTTAGCGTTAGGTCACTGACAGAAGACTAATTATACTGTTTTTCAACATATTGTACACTAGTTTACAATATTATGCCTCAGCTTTAAAACGAGGGGCAAAACAACGAAAATTTTCAACGAAAAAACTTCACAGCAGTCGGGCATCAAATCTGAACTGAAAAGAGCTTTTGTTAGGCTTTGAAATTAATGATGTGATTCGACGTTGGATTCACTGATAAAGAATTGGATCAAAATCTATGGAAAAGTGTGACGCGTGAGTGTGTGTCTGTCTCTCTGTATGTATGTATGTGTCGACATAATTATTTAATATTTTATTCTCATTAGTATTTCTCAAAAATTAAAATTAAGTAAATCAATCGGTTCTTTATTTTTATGAAAAGGTTATACTTTTAATGAGTTCTCATATATTAATAAAAAAAATTTGAATCTAAATTTTGTCCAAAAAGTAAAAAACGGTAATTAAAATGAGGGACAAAAACAATTGGAGATTGAAATAAACGCTCAACTGCTCAACAAATGTTAATCTAAGCCACAAAAAAAACAATAATCAACTTTAAGACATTTATTAGGCGGTGATCTGCAACACTGACTCAAACAATTAGACCATTATCTTCTCTGACCGGATGTCTTTGGAGATAATATCCACTTATAATATTCTCTGAAGACTCACATATACATTGAGTTGACTCACACGGGAATCACGACTGTATTTAAGGTGAACCACAACATTATGTTCCGAATTAATTAACACTTTCTCTAATTTGCATTCATATAATTCTTATTAAAACTAAATAATTGTTTGATTCACTATTTTTTTTATAAAATTTATGGAAATATTTTTTTTAAAGAATTAATTTCAGGTTTTTGGCCACAAAACCAAAATATATTCAGAGAGGCCTCAAAAGGAATGTATGTTCACTTGAATTGAATATTTTAAGTGAACTTATTATTCTTGAAATGAGCTCAAGAAGTGTACAAAAAGTATGCAAAACTTGTGTTGATATTTAAGGAGTTGTTCTAATGATTCCTACGCTAATTAGCGGCTCTCGAGTCTGATCTGCGGTCAACTCTGTTATTAACAAAAACAAAGGAGAGGTATGGCTCTCAAAGAAGGCAAGACGTGCCCAAACTTACGACAATCCATTGTTTTATTTATTATCAAAGGTTTGCTTAAGTCTCGTATTACTAATGCTTTTGTGTGGACCGGCCTTTAGGTGATTGAGGCGATCGACGCGTGGCTTAAGGTCTTCAGGTGTATCGTCGGCTCCATTAGACCTGAATGCAATCCAACAGTTTTGGGCACCCATTCTGTGCTTAAGTGCAAACGAATGAGTCCAGTCACTGACCTTCAGAGTTGGGCCCAAATAAATCATTTAGTCTTCAGTTTTAAAACCTTTTAAAGCATATAATTTTCGTAACCATCGGTTTATCCCTTTATTTGTCCCTTTAGTCAGTCCTTAACTCAAACTAAAAATAAGTGAAACCAAATGAAAGTATTTGAAGAATATTTCTATTATTCTGAATGTCTTTGCGGTAGAAAAGTGTTAAAACAATAAAAGTCTGTAATTTTTTTCCTCGAACTTAAAACTACTAAATATTTGAATGTTTATTGAGTCAAACCATTGCTTTAAAACTTACTTTTTATGCATTTTTTATGCCCTCTAAGAATGAAAAATAATTATTATTTTGAAAAATTTTAGAGAAAAACTTTTTTTTAAAAATATAATCTTATCGTTAAATCTTTGCCAATAAATTCTGTTTAAAAATAATTTTTAATTATAAAAGAGAAGAACAAAAGCGGGAAAAGACTATCGTTCGGAGTCACTGAGTTTTGGCGTAAATATAGTCGTGAATAATAAATACTTAAATAGTGGTCTTTAAGTGTCTTTCAATTGAAACTATACATTAAGACCTTAATTATTTTGTTGCTCTAACTCTCGCTTTTAAATGAGTAAAAGATATCAATTAAATACATTAAATACACTCGAATTCGTTTATATATAACGAATGAACTTTTATTGTAATTTATAATTTATATTCATTTCCAAAAAAAATTCTTGAAATGACTAAAAAACAACAAAATTAATACTTTTTATCAAAATTGGGATTAAATAAATTAGTTAATTTAAAATGCATTTTTTGAAATTCTAATTCATTTTGATTTTGAATCGATTGACTCAATTCTATCAAAAAAATTATGAATAAAAATATGAGATATTTTGTAATGCGTTTACTGTTGTTTTATTTTTTTTAAAAATCGTTTTAATATATTAGTTCTTATTATAATTGTTGTTAATTTGAGTCTAAAATAGTTTATAAAATGGATGTAAAGAACAATCGATTGAATTGAGTCAATGCTATCGTTTTATATAAAACATCGAAAGCCATTTGTGTTGTCGAGTCTGGAGTCGAGTAAATGATTCATCTATTTTTCTGCTCTTCTATTCTGTTGTTTTGCTACTAAACTGATGGAGAACTGGCTCTCCATTCGATGCCTCGTCGGGTGACTAAGACTTGCGGTTTTCGATTCCGAACGGACACATAAATGAGTTGCGAGAGAGAGAGAGAGAGAGAGAGAGAGAGAGAGAGAGAGAGAGAGAGAGAGAGAGAGAGAGAGAGAGATGACTAAAAAGTTGATTCTAGAAATGGATATTTTTGTAACTTTTGAACAATAGTTTGTTATTTATTTGGAATACAATAGTATTGAAATGTTTAGCGGAGAGAATGTGCGCCAAAAGAGTCTGAATTGATTGACGCGTTGATAAAATATGTCAAACTTTACCTTTGAGTGAATGTCTCGCAAAACAACAGTTTATGATAAGAATAGAAACATTTTTTGACTGAGAATTCAATAAATAGAAACGAATAAAGTTATGGATCGATAAGAATAAGAATAAGAATAAAAAGAGTAGAAATGGGGAGAGATTTCTGTCAAATAGCGACACAACAAATCTGTTTATTTTTTAGGGATAACTTATTTGATATGCTTTTGATTGTGAAGACAGTACTCAAGAAGTGATTGAAAATATGAGAAGACCTGCAGTTATTATAATATAATAATATTGAATAATAAGAGCATCAAAAGTATCCAAACATATGTGCTTTTGAGCATAAAAACAGTGAATGCTATATGAACGCACTCTTTCACACTATTCTATTGAAAATAGGCTTCAATTGAATAATATGACTCTGTGCTCATTCTGTGCTTATTCTGTTCTCTCTCTTGTGCTTCACTTATTTTACAAAACTGAAGCTTTGTGTGTTATGAAGCGTGCAAAAAGGGGGAGGGGTTGGCACAAAAGGCAACTTGGACATGCCTTGGACTGGATTAAAACTCTACTATTCTCTATGACATTCTCGCCTCTCTTTGGACTCACAGTTACGGCTCTATTAGTGACTTAAAACTATTCTGACTTTGAATCAAAAAAATTTGGACGAACCCTAAAATTGGCACAGAATTGACAAAATAGACAAACATATGAGACACGCGACTATTAGAGCTGACACTACAATACAATACTCCATATCTAATGAAACACAAAAGCGAACAAAAAGTGAAAACTAAATTTGCAGTGAATTTCCCATACATTCATACATTCATACATTATTCTAATGTCATTACTATTTTACTTTCTCTCCGCTTAATCTCTAAATTATAAGTTAGTATATAATCTGATTTAACTAAACTTCATATAATTATTCTCTTTATAACAGATTCTAATGGATTTTAGCCTTTATATGAGTTAACAGTTCTAAGGTTTGATCAAGGTACAATCAATTTTAAAATTATTACTTTCATTAAATTATAATAAATAAAATTATTATTTATTAGAAATAATTCTTATTATAAATAAAACAACGAATCGCTTCCATTAATAAAAATAATTCAATTTTATTAAGTATTGGCACTAATATTAGTTAAGTATTGACTCAAATAATATTTTTATTTGAGATTTATTTTCGATAAGAATCAGAAAATGATATAATATTTCAAATGAAAAATATTAGGAAATAATAGTTTATAATTTTCGTGACGCTGTGGAAGAGATAATCACTTTTATTTGTTTTAATGTTTTCAATTGATATCATTTGAACATAAGTTTAGTTGATTTTTCACTGAAAGCGAAAAAGTAGTTCTTTGAATGTATTAATAAACTGTAAATATAACGTTTGATCTGTTATTTCGGCGATTCATTTGTTAGCGCAGACCACAAATCACTGGGAAATTGCAGAGTAAGTGTAGAGTAAGGGTAGGGATGCTTTTCTCTCACAATTATATTAAAAATTATTTAATATGAGAGCGAGAACTGAGAAGTAGTGGCAGTGGTCTGACAGGTGTACAATCAGTGCAATCACATAATGCTTGCGGCAAATGAGAGAAGAATTAGTGACTGGAGTTGTGCCGGAGTTGTGCCGTATTTAAGACTGTTGTCAATGTTGTCAAACGCCTGACATTAGCACTAATCGAAGTGCGCGGAAAAGAGCTTCTGTTAAAAAGCTTTTGCCGAGACTTACAATTCCTAATTGTAAGACTGAGTTGTGAGGACTGGTGTGTGTTGTGTGCAAACAGAACTCTTGTCAAACAAGAGGTAATCAATTGTGAAGTAAACATTAGGCTTAGTATCTGAAGTATCAACAAATATACACCATTTCATAAGATTCAATCCATTTGAAAATATTTGGTACCGCATGCGCTCCGACGACACCACTTTGATCTAAGAAGAGCACATATACCGCCCCATTTGCCCCTGAGGTCCAATCCGCACAACCAATATATGGGTTATCGTTGGTTTGGGGTAATGCTGTTCCGCGAAGTGGTAACTGCTGATGAACTGGTGGTCCAATGGGAAGCCAGACTAAGAGCTTGCACTTTGGTAGTAGTGGCAACTTTTTGTGGCCGAAACGCATCGCCACAAAACTGATAGATTTTTCTTTGACAGACACTTCGCCTCTTTTGTCACAACACAAGACATCAAAAATCTTTGCATTTATTTAAAAAGTGATGTCATTTCAGTAGTGAATAACTGATTGTAAACTGATTTTAAAGTTTTGTGTAAATAAGTCAACACTAAAAGTGATTCAATTGACTCTTTGTGTTCAAAAATACCGCAAAAATGTTGCCCTTTGAAACGCCCACAATCTTCGAACAGTTGCCGCGATTCATCTTTAAAATGCCCAGGGTTGTCACTGACCAGAAGTCAAAATTCGAATCCGACGAACTCTTTAGGCGTTTATCGCGAGAGAGTGAGGTGTGTTCGACAGCACCTGATTTACATTGATTTGTGTCAACTCAATCTCAAATCGATTCTTATTATTTTAGGTGAGATATACGGGTTATCGCGACCGACCTCTTGAAGAACGACAAATTAGGTTCCAAAATGGGTGTCGAGAGGGACACACAGAAGCGGTAAGTCTCAAAGGATTCTCTAAATTCTCAAATCATTGATACAATTCTGGCCTTCAATTCAGAACACATTCTTTTATTTTAAATGTAAAGAATGTTATGTTTTTCTCTAAAATTGTTTTAAAAATAAAACTGCATTTGTTTTGCCGACAAAAGCAAACGCCAGATATGATGAGCGCTCAGACATCCAGAGTTAGGAAATACGAGCCTTATTTGTAACATAAACGTAACGACAATTATTTGTTTGGCTTATTTACTGCGGTGTTGGTGGTAATAGTAGTGGTGGTTTGGGCTCATCCATATCCTTCATATCCTAATAAGTGAGGGCAAGCCTTAGAAAGTCTGTGCTATTCGTATCATATTTTAATCATAATTGCAATGTTTGTTCCACCGCTACGATGTCTGAGCGCACAAACAGCTCAGGTTTTTGTTAATTTCGAAAAATGTTTTATTATCTAAAATAAAAAAAAACTTTAGTTATGTTGAGGAGCAAAGAGTAGAGTAATGTATATTTCCTGCCTTAAGTGTCGACCCCTCATAAGTAATCTGTGGCTGAAAAAAGTAATTGAAGTAAAACATAACTACACATAACTCGTTAGTCTATAATCAAAGGCGCGTGGGTTAGGGTTTGGCCACAATTATATCGGACTCGAAATGAAGGAAACAAAATAAGATTATGAGCCCATTCATGAGCCCATCCAACCTGTGTTGTGATGATAGATCTTAAAATTGTTGTCCGGCCCTAACCGTATGAATCACTTGTGTTCGCAAAAGTCAGACAAAACAGTCATAAATAATATCTTTGTTGAGCCTTAAATACATTTAATTTGGTTTTTTATTTTGACTTTCGTTCGTTTACAGGCCTTTATAGCGACCGGCACTAATTTACAGCTTATGTTCAGTCCATGTGCTAATGGATACTCTGAAGGCTGTGATTTCGATAAAGAACAGGGAAAGGTAAGAGACATTCCAATCATTAAACAAATTTATCTAAAATATTAATAAACAAATAGAAAGCGTTTTATTATTTTTAAATTGAATTCAATTCTCAAATATTGTAAATACGAGAACCGCATCTCTTAAAGAGTAATTTTTTACAAATTGATCCCATGTTTGTCTTAATGCAAATTATAGTCTTAACAAATGATTTTAAAGATATTCTAAAAACGATTGGAAGTAAAGATTCTTACCATTAGTTAATATGCAAACAACGTCTTCACCAGAAGTGAATATTTTTCGAAAGAATACACAACTTATTAGTTATAATATTTATTATATGGTTTACACTCTTAGAGCCAAATATTAAAACTTATTCTAATGTACACTTAACTGATTAAAACACATTCTTCTCAATTATGATTTACATAGAAAAAGGGAGAAAGAGAAGGCCTGTGAGGCAGGTCTTTTGCTTTTGATTTGCTTTTTTATTCGAATTTAGTTTTAATGTTTTGACCTTTAATTAAGTGAATACTTATAAACTGTTTTGTAGTGACAATGAATCGAAGCAAATAACAAATAAGCAATAATTTAAATGAACGCACTATTGATCAAACGGTACAGATCTATACTTTTAAGTACATTTAAGTACATTCCTAATCACTATTCATATATACGAAGGCATCAGATCTGAACCATTGCTTTGAACTTATCGACAATATATGAGTTTTGATGCGCTTTTAGATATTGTATTGGATTTGTTGTATTGAAATGTTGTTATTTCATGGCTTTATGGGTAGTCGTGAATAATTTAGTTAATAAGGGATCGGAACACGTATTGTCATTAGTGCGTAACCTGTGCTCATTAGCACTAAGACGAACGCAAAAAGGAAACTATGCCTTTGGTTTGGGCACACTTTATCTTTATGTGAAAACAGGTGGTATTCAGCTATTTTAGGCATACATCAGTTGATATGAGTTTATGCTATTTAATAGATTGAGGACTAACTAATTGCACAACAATTTGGTTGAGATGTTTTGTGATGTGAATATATGCGATTAATAACTGGACTCTGAGAGCGATCACTTGATTCACAGCATTGCAAAACATTCACAGTATTTATACTTAAATTAGTCGTTGTTCTCAAAGTGCTCTCTTCTGAACGGATCCATCAGCCATAAGGGCTATAATTAAAGTTTTGAGCCCTAAGAAATTTTAACTCAAGTATGCGTCAGGTGCGGGCATTTGGCATATATGAATGCCCAGAGATAACTGCAAATGGAAAATAGCTATGAAATAGTTATTCTCTTTCACACAACTAACGATTGTTATTAAACAGTTAACTGATGTTAATATATGAAACAATACATCAATTTCTCATTCAAATAATAGGTTTGAATACAGTGTAAGGAATTTATAATTTTTCGTTTACATGACTTATATTTTATGGTTAATACAACGTTTTGTCTAATATAACGGATTAGTCTTATTTAGCTCTTAGGGTTTAATGGCATTAGTGTCCAGTTTCTCATTACTTTTTATTATCTTTTCTAAGAATTTCTTGTCTTTGAGAATATGCGACAAAAAGATAGCTTTTAGCTCAGAGATGGCTCAGAAATGGCTTAGAATGGCATAGAAATGGCATAGAAATGGCTCGGGGGCCGCACATCTGGTTTTTATTGTCCACTTTGAAGGACTGTTTTTGGATGACTTTATTGGTCTTAAACTCTATCATTCAAACATTTCTATCTCAGATGACAACCGTTTTTTACACTTAAAATATTCAGAAGATTTGCAGAACTTTTCATTAATGAATTTAATTTCAAATTTTAAAAAATGATGAAAAACTAATGCATTGATTCAATTATTAGTTGTTTTAAATTCAATGATTTATATAATCTTTTCTCGAAATGATTTGAGTAATTGTTATATATTTGTGTCACGACTTACACTCATTTGAAGGATTAGTAACAGATCTTAAAAATGAAAAAAAAGATAAACTATTTATGAGAGTTTGAGTTATGTCTAAACGACGCAACACCTCATTTGTAAAATAATTTGGAAGCGCTCAACAAAATAGCCTTAAGAATAGATATAAATTTTTGTTTAAATTAATACAAACTTTGAAATTCAAATCATTAATAATTTTAGAAATATTATATCAATTATTCTAAAAATACTTATTTTTGGAAAATTATCTGAAACAGTAGTCTCTGATAATCGGTTTAAATGAAAATTCTATTCACTTATTAAATGAATAGAAAATAATTTTTTTCAAAACTTAAAACAAGAAAGAAATAGTAGTTTGAGAGACGACACACCTCTTTCTTTTCTCTTAAAAGTAATAAACAAATAAATTAGAAAAGTCTTGAAGTTTTTTAACAAAATTGTTATATGAGTCGATCAGTTCATATACTAACCACTGATTTCAAGTTTTGATTCAATTGACTAAAACTGTTGAATGTTTTAAAATCTAAATATTCTTTAAATTTAATGTAAATACTTTTTATATTTCAAATTTATAATAAGTTAAATGATTGTCCACTCAATATATAGTTTCATAGATATATATATTTTAGTTGAAAAGAAAAATATTTGAAACAAAATGTGTTTTAGTTTAGATATACGTATAGTGTTTTTGAGTCGCATTTTGTGGTAATTATTATAAGAGAATATGAAGCGAATCACAGATAACACTAAACTCATAACTATTAGATATATTTCAACGAATTTCAGTTCATATGTTTGACGTATGCAATCAAATTCACATTAGAGACCGGCATATAAATGGTATGTCATCCTATTGACCCTCTTGTCCTTCTTTGCCGGCAAACAACAGACTCATATCAGTTGTGAAGCGTGTCTTTCCCTTCACATCACTATTTGATTCGCTTTTTTGGATGTTAGGCATCACTTATACCGAAAGTGCATCCATTAATTCATAGGCAAACGCGTGTCAAAGGCATTGCCTATACTCTACTCTCTGTACTCTCCATACTCTCTATACTCTCTATATAAGAGTCGGGCATCACTGATATGAGTGGTTTCCATAGAAACAAATCCCCTGAAACTTAGAAACTGATTGTGTGATATCTGAGGACACATTTGGGCGTTTCCACCAAAGATATGTAAATCCCAAACTTATATCCATAGTCTCTATTCTAACCAAAGTTTGTTTCAATACCAAACATAAAACTATTCGTCTCTTCTCTACAGTTAAGTTTCCTTTCGGAAGACCTTCTCTTTGATATTTCATTCTTGCAATTATTTTGAATAAATACTATTTAATATTTATGAAGCACTGAATGAACGATACTTTCTCTGAGAACAGGAATCATATTCACAACACATAAACATTAATATTGAAGTTATAAATATGCGATAAAATATATTTGAATTAAATAGAGATCATATGTATATCCATTTCTTTTGCCTTTATTTCAATAATAGTAAACAATTTCTCTCATTTTTGAGTCCTTTTGATGTTATTGTGTCGTCTGTTTTGAAATTATTTGTAAACTTTACGAAAAACAAAAGATAAATAAGAATTGAGTTTTCGGGTCAAACCTATGGATTCATAAAATGAATTTAATTTAGAAATGTTTCTCCGAAATTGTTTTTGAAATTTTGATTCAATTGTTAGTTTGTTTGTGTCTTAATGTCACAGATTTGGCCAATTGTTTCAAAGCTCTCTCTATTCGAAGCTTTTCCTTCAAAAAAATAATAAGAAAATAAATAAGAGCTGAGTTTGAAAGTAGTGAAGAGAGCAATAAAATTAGTGGAAGAGCCGCTCAAAAGGAAAGCTGTGCTACAATACTATCTGTTATTAAGAGTATTGGGAGTATTGGGAGAGTAGTAGAGTAGAGTACCAGAGGTTTGATCCAGTGAATCTCATCTTCTTTGCCTCCATTTGGTTGATTGCATGAGAAGAAGAGTGTTGTCATGACGACCACAATTCGATCCTTCTTCGAGTGGTATATCCGCGAAGCATTCTGTGCCACAATGCGGCAAATGGCAAAAGCCTATGCGGTGCCCATCAATATATACACTAAAATACTATAGAAAAGAATGAAGACGTGATTCACAAATGAATTGACGATATTTTCTTATATAAGGCTTTTGAAACGACAATAAAAAGTATAAAAGATTTTAAACTTTAGTATTGGTATCGCATATAAAATGCACACAACAATGACTCTGATTATAATTTTGGTACTTCTCTTCGTTTCACTTAATGATGCCATCAATGCATCACTGATTGACTTAATATAGAATACACGCGACTCAAAATACATAATATATAGAGAAATATCTCCACAAACAAAATGTACATAATTTTGACTCAAATGAAGTTTCATAACAACTAAAAACGCTTTTATGATTTCAAACAAAGAATTCTTCGAACCTTTTCTTTAATACTCTTTTTGTGGTTTTTATTGTTTTATTCAAACAATTTGTTATTCAATAAAATCTCTTTTACTTCAATGCATTCAATGTTTAGTTATTCCGATTCCTAAAGAAATGAACAATAATTTCACTGAACATCAGTTTATTTTATATTTGTCTTAACAAACATTGCATTAAATATATATCTTTAAGTATATATATATATATATATATATACATCTATACATTATATACAGTATATATATGTCTCTTAAGAAATGAACAAAATTGTGAGAATCAAATGATGGGAAGTAAGTCATTAAATATATTGTAGTAATAAGTGGTGGCAGACGTCTCACTGAAATGCATGAAAAGTGTTTGGCATTAAAATCAATTCGCATTTTAAGGAATAGTATTTTGAATGATTCGTTGAACTCTTGAAGAAAAAAATGGTTCAAAAATTGGCGAAATATTAACGAAAAACTGTTAGGAATTGAAAGCGGAGCCAAAGCGACAAAACTTAATCATAGGTTGATAACGACTCAAACGTATAAAAGTGCTCCGAATACTAATAAAACAAAAGTCAGGCTTAGATAATGATGAGAAGATCATGAGCCATATCCGCACCACTAAATTGCAGCACAAGAGCCAACTCTCAACGCATTACATGAACTCCACTTTCTTTGAGTCTCACAAAACTTCAATAACTGAGAGCTCTTGAATTAAATCCACGTTTGCATTGATTTTCACGATTCGTGTTCTCCAGAATAAACTCCAAAATGAAAACATTGAATACAATTATATTTTTGGTTCAAATATTGAGATTTTGACGTCTCATTAACTTATTTGATCTCACGTTTTATATATTTTCTAAAAATATTTATTTTACCGAAAAATTTTCAGATGAAATAAGCGATCATTTTATAAATGTTCTCAAAATTTCACTCATTTTCTAAAAATTTCAATCAAAGAGTTATAATTTAAAGCCTTTTGAAAACATGAATTCAAAATATTTTTTATCATTTTATTAAACAATACAATAAATATTTGCAGGTTCATATTAAAGCAACCATGATAATGAATGGGGTTTGTGTTCGATGGAGGGGTTGGTTAGACCTCGAAAGACTTGACGGAGTGGCGTGTCTTGAATATGATGAAGAGAGAGGTGCTATTGAAGACGCCATTCTTCGAGAACAGATGGAAAGGTATAACTCAAGAATGAGGGAACTCGAAGAAAGACAGAGAATATTCAAAGCCGCTCAGGAAAGACAGGCAGAAGCGGAAGCAGAGGTGAGTTCTTCACTAAACTTTATATTTACGATTAGATTCAAAGATATAAACTTTTGAGGAAAAAATGTTTTCATTATTTTTGTCGATAAGACAGTGTTTGGTCTCAAACGGCTTAATAGAGCGCATAACCGATTGTAAACAATAATTGAGTGAAGACAGAGCAGAGACAGAGCAGAGACAGAGCAGAGAGTCAGTGTCCAAATGTGTGCAGCTGTTAAGCAAAAGACATTTTCTAATTTGTTCCTTAAAAAACTTGTCGAATGTGTGCCAAAATAGTGCCGACACGCGACATAACTTAGCAAAAAACCTTATCAATGCTACTGAACACCGTTTTCCAGCTGTGCTGTCGGCTCAGTCTTTTGATTTGAAGAGTGTTGGCGTGCGAACTGTCCAATACTTATGTAATGCGAGGATCAGCGATGTTTTGCTTAGGATAGCACTAGAGATACACCTGACAAGTCTTAACGACCACTACTCGAGCTCTGCCTCCAACACACTGTCGGTCGGGTTTTCGTGGGAAAAGAAAGCAATACTTATTGTTATTATATTTTGAAATAATAGCGAATAAAACGCAAACATATAATTTTCAATCAAATATATTACTTCTTATTTATTATATTCTATTCAACAAAATTCATGTTTTATATGTTTTTCCACTTTTGTCCGGAATTAGACTATATTTTTAACAATTGTTTGGATTCACTCAATATTAAGCTCTCTTTCTATTTGAAGTACAGATATATTGAAATTGAAATTAATTTAAGAGGAGATCAGAGCAGTCAAACGACACGCACACATCAGGAGGTGTTACCTCAGATTTTCCCACATTTTCTTCAATAAAAAATTAATTTTTATTAATTTTTTCCATATTTTTGCTATAATTCCGGAATTAATGCTATTATTAGTATCCAATACTAAGTGTCAAATAAGAGCTAATTATAATAGAATTCCCTATTTTTCCGAAAATAAGTACTATTTTGAGGAGATTTCACTGAAATAATGCCTTAAACGGCGAGAAAAATATGAGTATTGGCTCACATCCCACGCACTGGCGATTTGTGAGTAAAAACTCCAAAAAAGTGTGGATTTATGATAAAAATTCAAAATCCCTTTTCTTTGTTTCTCCTGACTCTCCTCTGCACTGGTATTGAGTTCTCTATCGTTTTCATACATTGAACTTACCGTTCGGTAGCATTAATAAGAGTCGGATGAGAGGGACTGACTCAGTAGAGGAGGGAATTGAGAGGAAAATTTGATTGAAATATTGTGCGAATAAGTGAGCGATTGTCACAAAAAAGAAGTGTTGGCAGACTATTGATTGTAGTGATTGTAGTGCCGATCATATAAATAGTGTCAAACTCGTGATTATTTTCGAGTAAACGGAATGACAGAGTTTTAGGGCTCCCAAACAACTAAATATACATTTTAGTATTTAGGTGCACACTGTCTGCATACGGCCCGCATCGCTCAGCCGATGTCGGTACTATGCAGAGCCACGCGACCCGATAAGGGGTAGTGTTGTCTTGGCATCATTTCAAGCTTATTAGTTCGTCATTTCATATAATTACGGGTTTTATGTAATGCCTTTAAGTCGACGATAGTATCTAATTGTAGGATAAAAATGTTACTCAAATACTGTTAACAATCAAATACTAAAAGCGTTTTAATGCTCGAATCAATACATCAATTGCTTAAAATTTTAACATAAGATTCAATGCAATCGCAAATCAGTTTTTGTTTGAAAAGCCATTAATGAAAAGTTTGAATCCAAATGACAAGTGTTTAGTTGTGTTCAGTGATTGATTGAATCCATTGAAACACAGTTTATAATTAGAGGCAAAGAATTTATACAAAATTTAGTAATTGTTATATAAATTGACCGCAGAATCCAAAGTCACTCTAATTTAATGCATTGATTTTTAATTTGGTTTCAATAGTTTACAATTTGGTTATATTGTAATATTAATCACTCATTGAAATGTAGATAACTTACAACTGCTTTCAATGCCTTCGAGTCAATATTATTTCATTTCTTATCAAAAAATAATATCAAATCTGTCTTTAAATCTATTATTTAATATCTAAAGCCATCGAATTCTTCTTTCATTTCCTTTTACTAAAAGATATAAAGAATTTATAAATACTTTAACTAAAATTTCTTTTGGTTTACAGTTACGGAAGAAACACCAACAGACAGAACTAAGCCCAGAAAGAGCCGGTTCTGCCAGCAATTGACAATTATTCCGAGTATATGTCCATTGCTTACAATTATGAATATCACATCGCATGAGTTGGAAGACTAACCGGTGCTTATAATAAACGAATGGATGAATAGTTATGATTTGTGGAGTTCTCTTTGTTTTTTGTTCAAAGAAATGGATCGCAATATTTATTTTGAAACAACATTTGAAGAGATGCGTATTATTATGAAAATTGTATCATAGCTTCTGATTAACTGATTGTAAAACATTATGTGATATCTTTTAAAATGTTTACTCGATTAATGTTTTCAGAAATACTATAAATGCTTTTCAAAATGTCAGGTACTCTAACATTAAACCCGCTTTTCATAGACATGATCTCAAATGAGTTCCTATTTTTGAAGCAAAACTCTGTCTTTTTTAGCAGCGATTCATTCATTCTTTGAAACTCATCTAAAAAACTTAATTTCGTTCTCTTTTTTATATTTCTAACAATACTTAATATATCTCTGAAACTGTAAATAAAAGTATTGTATAAATATATAAAATATATAATAAAAAGTAAATTTAGTTGATTTTATGTATGAAAACAAAGAATAATTGTCTCAAAATTAAAGCAAATCAGAGACTGAAATCTCACACAAACTTAAGGTTTGCTTCAATGCATCACAAAATTGTCTTCATTTGTCGAATTCAACACTTATTTTGATTGTCATTTAATATTAAGCCCTTCAATACTAAAAGAAAATTATATGAATAAAACCAACACCGGATGCGGATCACCATTAGAGGGACAGTCGTCAACTCTATTACCAATAGATCTACAAATAAAAACATTTTCATTCATATAATGATTTAGTGCTTTCATTGCAAAAACTAATACGAATTATCGCATTAGAGATACAGCACTCGATTTTCACACAAACGACTCTTTTATGGTTATCCTTAAAAACATTTGAATGAATCAAAAAAAGAGAAAAAAAATACTCATCTCTTTTGAGAACTGAATGAAAATATTCAAAATAATTCACTAAAATTTTAGTTCTCAACTATTGTTCTCTTTTTAAGTATTTGATTGAAAATTCAAATTAAATTAACGAATTGAAGTCCAAAATATTGGTATTTGGCTTTACTTAACATATTTTGAATATTTAGTTAAAATATAGTGTTTTGCCAACAATTGTCAGCTGCTATTCATTCAAATCGATTCTATTGTGAGCGGAGAGGCTGTGCTCATCCACTACAGTGTATGCACCCTATATGCAAATTAGGATTTATGGGCGCATCCTATTGTATATACATAAACCTTTTCAACTTATCGACAGAACAACAGTTTCTTTTAGTTCAGACAACAGTTTAGCGCAAATGCAGGTGAACTCTATGAAATGCCACCGAATATATAACTCATAATAAATACTATTCTTTCACTTATTTTTTGAAGACGGGATCTCATGAAAAATGACCAAAATTGTGAACCAAACCAATTGTCATTTGTAAACCTGGATCTCAATCTTTTTAAGCATGAAATGATGCAGATGTCACACACTTTGCCACTGGCATACCATTCGTATGGCACTGGTATAGCATTGGTATAGCATTGGTACAGCATTGGTAGTGCACACATTTTTTTGGAGAGATAAAGGATTCTCTGACTGAAGAATTTTTTTCAAAAGACAGAGACTGAGTGAATGGTCGGAAGGTTTGCTTTTTATTGCAATCAACGCAAGTGTGAGAACACATAAAGAATGAATTCTGAGGTCTTATAAAAAGCCTTATCGTATGTGAGGAAGGAATGACTCAATAGTTATCTTTGATTTGGTCTATATTTGGTGACAAACAGTTGATCCAAATTTATGCCAATTTTAAGTTCAATATGTTTTGTATTCTAAAGAATAGTGAAGTTAGGGTTAAGTCTGGGAGCACTCATTCGTTAGTGATTTCAACTCAATAGAAGCACGTGTGTACCCATTCATCCATAAGCACACCATAGCTCTAATTATACCATAGATTTTATTATAAACTTTACTAAAGCAGCGCTAAGTTTATTCTTTCCTCAAATGATTACCAATAAATTACTGGTATTTCTGGTCCGACAAAAGAATTTTATTTTCATTCACTAAATATTTATTTCAGAGTTAAAGGAATTTATAAAATGGTTATTATATGCAGTTTTTCTTATTATTTAATCAAACCTTTTTCAGTAGTTTCTAAATAAACCCAATCGTTATAAAAGTTATATTAAGCTTTACTATGCACTTCTGTGTTGTGCTTGATGAATTATCTCCAATGAAAAAAAAACTTTAACAGGTTTTGACTCGAGAGGATCATTATTTGCGTATAAATCATGTGTTGAACACAATTTTGCGATTTTACGGCTTCTTCTCAAAGAAGTGAATTCTGTTTCACTAATGTTTGACATTCTATTCATCACATAATAAAGTTTAGACTTAAATAACTCTTCCGTATTGACGACTCATTCAAATCTGAAGAAATCTCTTTATTATTCTTTTCAAATGTTTTGTTATATTTGTTAGTATTTTTGTTACGAATTATATTTAGAAATAAATTGCTTTCATTTTTTGTTTTTTATAATTTTTAATGAAAAAAAATGCATAACTTTTATCATAAATACAGAAATTGAAATTCATTTTTATTTAAATACGGTTTGAGTTGAGGTAAAGTGAGAGTTAGTCGAATATATAACTCAGAGTCATATCTGATCTCTGAATCTTTGTTGAGATGTTTCTAAAAGTTATGGTTTACTATTTCTTAAAGTTTATTCGCAAAATTGTATATAAATATAAGCGTTTGTAAAGTTAGCAGTCCTTCCATTTGGTTGAATTGATTTGTGCAGTGCCTGACTTTAGTGGCAATTAGTCTGTGCTGAACATTACGGGCAAACTGGTCCGCACGTGCATTCAAAGACCTCCTGCAGTCTATTTTCAAATAAAAAGTGATGGGTTTTCTCCTATTGATCCAAACAAGAAACTCATCCGTAAAGGCCTATCGCTTTTCTATTCGTCTTAACCATTGATCCGAGTATTGGCCAAATAATTCAATTATTAAACAAAACATAATAAAAATAATGAATATATTATATTAGGTTTTATAGCGCCTAACACTCAGTTAAATACTGAGCATTAGATTTATGAAATCAAAATATATATTAGTTTTGACTGAATTGAAGCGCTTTTTGTTTGAAAATGCGTTCATTATATCGAGGCTTTAGGCCATTGAAATTAGACGTCAATATTACATGAGATCTCCGCCCTATCAACAAGTTTTAAGCTTTTCAGTAAATCTAGACATCTGCAGATCTGATCCACAGTTACTGCTAATGCATTCAACTTATGATGTGCTGAATATGCATTAGATGTGATGATCGGCTCTCTTTTCGGACGACTAGTTTTATATTAACTAAAATATGAGGCATATTATGAGGCATATGTCATATTAGGCAATAGGGTATAGCAGGTGGACTGTCAACACTATTGGACTCCTCACTAGTCAGTCACTGAATGAATGCAAAGTGTGGTGACTCTGTTTGCTCAGTCAACTATTGGCAACTATTTAAAGTCAAATGGTTTGCTTTATGGCCACTCAATTGTCAAAATGTTGTGAGACATTAGTTTTTATTATTGTTAGCCTTTGTTCACATTCTTTAAACTTTGAGAACTGTTGAAAGCATTTAAAAAACTCTCGTTTCGAGTGTTGGCCAAAACACAGGAAATAGAAATAAGAGTTATTCTTATATTTTATGCCTTTTCTTTTGCCTCCTCTAAGACTTAACAATAAGTTCGACACAACACTAATAATATGGAAATATTGGTTTCAAAGCAAATGTGGGAAAATATTTGAACCAATTTTCAAATGAAATATAAGTCACGGATCGAAATGGTGTGACCGACGGGATTACTACTACTTATGCAGTCAAAGAGCCATTGGCTTAACTCAGATCAATACAAGACTCCAAACAAGTAAACAAAATATGAATAATAATAATAAGAATAATTTTACTGCGATTTCGAGGATTAGTCAAACATTAGGTATAACTATAGTTGTGATGTACTACTGATGTACTACTGATGTAGTGCTAGCGATGATTCAAATTAGTCGAGTCCTGTACTTCTGTACTCGTGTACCCCTCCCTACTCTTTAATATGAAGTAACCGAACGCTCGGAAATACGGTTGCGTTTATGATATGATCACGAAATGGATGCGATGTCTGATTGTATTTTTGCGTGCATTCATACCATTGCTATTATTCTGACAAATGTATTGACTGTATTGACCCCATCGGCAGCTAATTTATAGCCAACGATAGTCGCACTCAATATTCGTTGTATTTTCTGTTTTTCAATATTTAGTGAATCCATAAAAGTGGTCTTCCGTTCGACCAAACCGTTAAAATGGTTGCAATTGTGAGAGATTTTAGATACAAACAGAGCAACAAAAAAGTTTTGGTTCATTACTCCGATAAGCATCCCATCGAAGCCCATCGAAGCCCATCCAATCCCATCGAAACACATCTAAAAAGAAGTACTAAAATAGCAATACTAAGACTTATCAGTATTTTAGGTTTATATGAATGAAGAGGTAGTGTTAGAGGTAAAGGTAGAGGCAGTCCATTGTAGTAAACGGTTTTAGAGATCGCTTTCACTCTTACGTACTGTCAATCTGTGGGCTATTTATTCGACGGCTATTTCGTCGAAAATTTCTTCATTTCTTCATTTCCCACCCAAAGAAGTCATATCCATCAATACCTCCTGTAGTTAACCCCTGGCGTTGAAAGTGCATGAAGTGGTAAACGAAACGCCCAAACACACCAACAGCTGCTTTCATCTCTTGACATCGGGGGTCATAACATCACAATAGGGTTAAAATATCCAAACCTTTCGGACAAAAGGATTGGCGAAAAAAATAGGGATAGCCTTACGAACTATTGTTGTAATTCTCGTCCGTTGACTTGAATTGACTTCAAATAAGTCATTATATTTCTGATGGCTTTTGATTGAAAAATATTCGCGTTTTTGAGAAATTGACTCAAAAGTCATGAATGCATTGAAACGATCGAAACGTTTGGCAGCGAAGCAAAGCATGAAAACAAGTTAAACAATTTTATCACTTTTTTCCTCTTTTTAACAGTTCTGGTCATTGATGTGATTACCGGTACTGAACAGTAGTCAACAAATACCGGATGACTGTTAACGAGAATTTGCTCTGGAATTCTGTGTCTCTTAACATATGAAGGCTCTGTCATTGGTATGGATTCGTATGCCGTATCAAATTGTCTTGTTTTGCACAGACAGACATTTCTCACATCAGTTGAATCTTTTCAATGATTGAGAATTAGAACAGTTGAAAGACAAGTGGTCTTTGAGCGCATCAGTCAAGTTCTTAACAACTGGAAAAGCCGTTCAAATTATGCCAAATGAAAGCCGATTAAAGACAAACCTATTCACCAAATAAGGGATAGAATAATAGCTGAGCGCTAGACTTTTATCAATGGATTCACTCATATTATAATCGGAGGGCAATAGGGCTGCATCTCTGCAAACGCGATTGTTCCGGATTAAAAAATAAAAATTCACAAAAGTTTCCCCCCTTTCCACTGCCTTAACGTAAGGGAGAGGATAGAGGAGAGCATCAGTTCAAACAAATGACATTCACATTCACCGTAAATCTGCTCAACTCTCAACCCGATGGCCATTATCTCAGTTTCTCAGTGATTGTCGTCTCCGCCGGCATTGGGTTCTCTAAATAGTTGGCCATTGAGTGAACAGTATATCAGGAGTTGTATTCATTCTCAGTGTATATAACTTATGAGTGAAGTCCTGAATATTTATCTGTAGATTATCTAAAGTGATAATCGGTATACAAATCTCACATTTATTTTGCACACACTTTAAACTCCAGCAAAGCTCCGGCACAAACTGATGCGCTAAAAAATATCTAAAGGACAGGACTATCCCTAATGTGCTATTATGTCGATAGCGCTGCCTTTAATGGATAACTAAAGAACTGATAAATTTCGAGTAAACAACTGAACGTTAATGTCTCTCATATTTAAATAAGACATCGAAATGTGAAGAAAACTAAAGGAGTTTTTACGCAATCATCACATTTCCGGCAGCTGTCACTCTATGACACTCTCTCTGACACTCTCTCACTCTCTGTCTCTCTTTAGTTGTATAATCATTTCCAACGTTTTATTAAAAACATTTTCATTTTAATAGCCTTTTGAAGTCATAATCGACATTCAGTTGACCCCAAGTTTTCAGTCGAAACAATTCATTAGTCGTTGAAAGTCCGGGAGGGGTCCAAAAGTCTATAAGAGGTCCTATTTCTAAGTGTCGCATAACTTAACTGCTTATATAATATGAGAGCAAAAGTAAAAGCAATTCAAATACAATGAATTGTTGTCCCAAAAACTCATAAAAACATATTTTGGTACTTCTTTTGCAAACAAATATTCAATATTTGAATACAAAATGTAAACCTCTTGACCCACAAGTTATGAGTTGGCGGATAAGAAAGTGACAGAACTGTCACATTCGGACCTCTCAACTAATACTCACTTATTATTCAATATCAACGAAAGTGAGTGAAGAAAAGGAAAGACCATTATTTTGCTTATAATAAAACTTGTTTAGAATATAAGCCGATTTCAAGACTTCCAATGCTTTCAAATTTTTATTTTTATAGCACTTATTATCCGATACTTTAAAAGAGTTTTCAAACTAAAAGAGTTTCGACCAAATATTGTTTGAATATAATAAATGTCATTTTCTTACAAACATTTCAAACGATTTCAAAGTCTATTGAAATTCAAATAAAATATTTTTAATGCAATTCAAAGGTTTCCAACTCTTCGATTATGAAATCATTTTTTTTATATTTTTAAATAAATTTAAGAATTATTAAGAATTGAAATGAATTTTAGGATTCGGGGGTCAGAAGTCAAAATATTTTCCAAAATGTGCCAAAAGTACTGTTTTGGTCTCTTTATATTACACTATTATATTATACTTATATATTAGTATTGGAACTTTCAAAGTGCTCTCTTGAAAATATAATAAAGAAAAAAGTATACCTGGAAAAAGTGTTTTAAATTAAAAATATTTAAGGTTTGATTAAAAGCATTTGTTTACTTTAGAGTTCAACTTTAGAGAACATTATTTATACTAATTGGTCAGTGCCTTCTCTTTATAGTAGAGATTTGACCATGATACAACGTATAGGAAAGGTTAAATATTTTACATATAAATTATTAAAGGGAACACTTTTTATATTAACATGGTAATAGAATTTAAGAATGCAAAAAATACTGCTCGAAATCTGCTCGATTTTGGCATGCTAACTTATATAGTAATAGTTTATAATAATATAATTTATTTTAGATATTATAAGAGTTTTATTAGAATAAGATTACTTTATATGGAATTAGATAAGATTGACCATGATATTATATTGAAATTAGTTTGTTTTTTCATTTAAAATTATTAAAACTAAATTTTAAGACTTATTCAAAATTAAACTTATTATTCGAAATAAAATCGAATAGAATTCAATTAAAATAATGAAATTTATATTTATTTTGAAATTATTCATAGATATAGATATATAGCCATTGAATTTTGAAGGCCATCGCTGACAACTATTGTTGTATAAGTATTACACTCATTTCAAATTGAATCACAAGTATTACAGAAACTACTAGGACTGATTGTGTGGTTGCAAAACTATTATGACCTACAATAATAATAATAATAATAATCTTTGCATTTATTAGGATTTTTAGTTTTTATCGATTATATATGAATCGATTTCTTTCAAATATATAAACAATTTCATCTCTAAAAAACTTATTTTGTTTACAAAATCTTATGTAATGAAAGAATTAGATCTATTGTGAAAATAAACGGAAGAATGAAACAAATGGCCACTAATTAAGTGAGAAATAATAGTTAAATATTTATTAGTGTAATGTTATTGAAATGTTCCTCAAATTCTCTTCACACAAACTTATGAATTCTATTTTGATGATTATTTCTCATGAAATGCATATGAAATATCTACAACTATTAAAGTGAAAATTATCTTTATAATTGTTCATTGATGACTTTTTGAAATATTAAACTATAGCAAAACAATATTCAAAACAATTTTTAAAACTCCTTGATAACAATTTAAAAATCTCAACCCAATAGATAGAGTGTTGTGTTTGGTTTGAAATATAAAACGAGTCTCATATCTACTCAAATAATAAAAAAGACATCAAATCTTTATTAAAAGATAAAAATATAAAGGAAAAAATTAAAATTTTAATTATTAGTATTTAATTAATAATAAAATTAATTATTTAATACTTAATAGATTCTGTAATAATTTGTCATTCTAATTTCTAAATAAAAACTCAAAAATCTTAACAATTTTTGCAAAGAGTCCTAATAGTTTTGGAACCACAAAATAAAAATATAAAAATTATATCTTTATAGTTTTCGTATATTTCGCATATTTTCGCATATATTATTATTTTGTAATATTATCTTGGTTATGACTTCACTGTTATGTTAAATTAATGCTCTAAAATAATATTTAATTTAAAATCTAATAAATTAGTTGTTATCTTCAAATGAATACAAATGAATACAAATGAATACAAATGAATATCTTAATTCTCTAGTAATTTCTGTGCACACAATCATCCAAAGAATTGCTGTAATACTCGTGATTCAAGTTTAATGACTGTAAAATTAATGTCATTTCGGTACTAATTAGTAAATTACCTTTTAATTTCTCGTCATTAATCTACAATAAAAAACTTACCTTACTTATCCCTTGTCAATACCTAATTTTTTGTCGAATAGAAAATATTTAGTAAATGGAAATTATTTGACACAAATGAAAGTTTTTTTTAATATAAAATTGAATAAATATTTGTATATTTTATTATATTTTTATAAATATTTTGATAAAACAAACAATTCTTTTAAATATATAAATATATTGAATCTCTTTATAGTATATTAAATGAAAGGATGACTTAAGCGCCAGATTTAGAAAACATCTTATTTGAGCCATTTTGAACCCACGACAGTCCAGTAACGGAGGGATGTGTCGGGTCAGCCAATTGCATCTCTTCGATCACATTAACTCCAGAACTCAATTTGTTTAGTAATTCCTTATGAATGTCGACATTAAAAGCACCGAAAACTATTGAATTCGAGTCATTGGTATTGCATTCATTCATCTTTTGATTGCACTCAATAATTGTTTGACTGACTTTTACTTTAAATTGATCAAGGTCTTCTTTATATAACTGTAGGGCCTCTTTGTTTATACTATTTGTCTCAACAAAACACATATCTTTTGGCAAATATTCATTCAAATCAAATGAATTAAACAATTGATTGAAGTAATCAATGATTTGCCAAATTTTATTGATTGAAGGCTTCCACTCAACAAATGATAGACTTGTGTTTAATTCACCCGTTTTTGGATCAATTAATGGATGGAAAGGTATGGCATCGAAGAAAATCTTCTATAAATTAAATGAAAGTTTAGATAAGATTACATCGAATTAAATAATAGAACCGACCGGTGCCTCACAATTGGGATAACAAGATTCAATCACAACATTAAATCTCAATACAATTCCTCGATATAACCCTTTTTGGACAAACATTACTCCAAACCATACTTTAAAATATAACAAAATTAATATAAAAACTTAAATTCACTTTAATTAAGAGTAAACTCACAAAAAGGCGATGAATCGGACGGAACGACATATAAATGGGAGATATTTTGGTTCCGAAACAAAACACTAAAATAAATAAATAAATAAAAGGTTTAAATAATTAAATTTAAAGCTTTTAATTACAATTCTCTCATTAATTGATATTCAGTGAAAACATTAGAAAAATGATCTAAAATTAGATTTTCATTTCGTTTTGTGTTGTTTTCAGTTAAACTATTTGTTAAAATCTTATCCATTATTTAAAGCAATAATTGTTTTCATTAATAAAAGTGTTATTTAATTAATTACTAAATTTGATTGAAATTAAAGTCAATTAAAAGTTGATTTAAGTTTTAATGAAATTATTGTTTATTTACATCTAATATTGACATCTGATTTGTGCCATAAATTATGTCTTAAAATTAATTTAATTGTCTTTAAATTATAGATTATATTATTAAAAATAAAATTATAAACTATATTTAATTTGATTTATATATTTTTATTTATTTAAGAAATTAAATTCATTCAAATTTAATAAAATTTTGTTGAAAATTATAGATATTTTATACCGTAATTGATATCAAATGTCATATTAATAATAGATTAATAATGGCTTTAATTTAAGGAAACGTTTACTAAATTTAAAGCCATAAAAATAATTAAAAGAATGTCTTTATGTGGTCCACAACGTCTTGAGTGCGCCATTTGTTTAGACAATTGTCTGAATGCGGTACGACTCGACTGCAATCATATATTTTGTTATCTGTGCGTCAAAGGGTCGGCCCAACAGTCAAACAATAGATGTCCGGTTTGTCGCCGACACATATCTAATGATTATTTGGAAAATCCAAATCTTATCGAAACCATTGACTGGAAATCAGTTCCAACCACTGAAGGAATGCAATGGCAGTACGAGGGAAGGAACGGGTGGTGGCTCTACGACTCCCGAACCAATCGCGACATTGAAAAGTCTTTCGCTGCAAATGAGTCCACTTTAGAAGTACTGATCGCAGGATTTGTTTATATCATTGATTTTCAGCGAATGATTCAGTTTCGACGAAATCAACCGAATCGTATCCGAAAAATAAGGCGACACTCAGTTGACCCAAACCTAACGAAAGGAGTGTCCGGACTCAGAGCTAATTTTCATGACATTCAAAATATTAGCGAAGGTTTTCATACAATTACTGAAAACGACATTCAATTTAATTATATTTATTTCTTGGATTTTAGATTCAAATGAAAGTCAATGCACTCCAAATGAACTCAATTCAGAGGAAACTCTTCAGAACGAAACCATTTCTAATGACGACAATTCTGTTTCCAATGAAGTAAATGAAGAAAGTGTTGACCAAAACAGTGACCAAAACAGTGTTGATGTCAACCAATTACAGCAAATGTTTGACAGAAGTCTTAATATTCGCGAAACATATCTTTAGTTAAAGTTTTTATTACAGAATTATATTTGTTTTAAATGTGAAATGCATTACATTTGTATAAAATTAAAGGCTTTAAATTATACAACAAATTTCTCACTTAAAACCCTTCGTTTTAATGTATTTAAATATAGTTTATATTTATTTAAATAAAGTCATCTTTTTTTTCTTAACCCTTTCCTCCGAAAATGTGTCTTAAAATTAAGAGAAATTGTTTTAAAGTTTAATTCAATTTAATAATTAATTACTGTTTTTCGACTCTTTTGACATTTCTATTAATTATTGTTATTTCAAACGATGTTTAAAAAGACAATCGAATATACATTAACTATGAATTTATGAATGAATTATACGCTTCCCTTCATATAATAGACATCATTTGTGGTAAGTTTTACGTTTACTCACAAATCTTATCCCAAATAAACGAGATTTGTCTGTATTTCCCATAAGTTTTTTATATACTATGATTCTGATCTATTCGTGCAGAACAGAGCGCATGCACTAAATGTGAGGCATTTCATGACATCACAACATGAATT